>JASDQU010752990.1:37450-58290 GCA_032191745.1 Picea mariana | reverse complement strand
CCAACTTGCTTGGAATATACACAGTGATCAACCCTGCTTCTCACAAATCCCAATCCAAGGATGTATGTGTCAAAATTTTGGTACCACATCTTAGGTGATTACTTCAGACCATACAGTGACTTCTTTAGCTTACAGACCAACACTTTCTTTCCCTTCACTGCAAAGCCTTATGGATACTTCATGTAGATTTCTTATTCCATATCCCCATGTAGGAATGTTGTCTTCACATCCATCTGTTCCACTTCAAGATCAAAAGCAGCAACAATATATAAAATAAATATAATAGAAGTTAACTTAGCAACAGGAGAAAAAATCTCACCAAAGTCAATTCCCTCTACCTGGGAATAACCTTTTGCTACTAACTGAGCTTTGTATTTCTCCATTTTACCTTCTGCATTAAACTTCTTCTTAAACAACCATTTTCTACCAACACATTTTCTTCCAGCTGACAACTCAACTATATCCTATGCCTCATTCTTATCCAAGGCATCCATTTCTTCAACCATGGAATTCTTCCATAGTTTACTATCCTCTGAATTCACTACTTCCCTAACAGTTCTAGGATCATCATCAGTAATAGATAAAGAAAAATTGGAATGGAAATCAGGTGGACTATACCTTTATGGTTGCCTTGTTTCTCTCACTGATCTCCTCAATATTGGGGTATGAGGTTCTTCTTCTTCTTTTGCTTCATCTTATTCAGATGATTCATATTTTGCATCATCCAACTCAAGCTCTATTTTCTCAGGTTCTTCTTTCCTTGGTAGGAATTCTTGTTTGGAAACTTCTTTTACCTCTCTAAAAACAACATCTTGACTGTAAACAGTCTTCTTAGTTTTTGGTTTCCAAATATTATAACCTTTCACACCATCTTTATAACCAATAAAGATACACTTTTTAGCTTTATTATCCAGCTTACTCCTATTTTCCTTTGGAACATGTACACAAGCATCACAACCAAACACTCAAATATGTTCAAGAGAGGGTTTCTTTCCAGTCCATACCTCGTGTGGAGTTTTATCATCCAATGCTAATGAGGGTGATCGATTGACCAGGTAACATGTTGTACCCACTGCCTCTGCCTAGAATTCTTGTCCTAACTCGGCACTGCTGAGCATGCTCCTTGATTTTTCCATCCGTGTCTTGTTTATCCTTTCTGCAACTCCATTCTGATGAGGAGTGTATGGAGTAGTCTTCTTCCCTGTCATACCACATTTCTTACAGAATTCTTCAAATTCATTTCCGCAAAATTCCCCACCATTATCTATTCTCAATACCTTTATTTTCTTCTCTGTCTAATTTTCTACCAAATCCTTAAACTCTTTAAATTTATCAAATACCTCAGATTTCTTTCTATGAAAATAAATCCATGTGTTCCTTGAGAAATCATCTATGAATGAAACATAATACACATATTTACCTAGGGATGGAACAAGAACAGGAACAGGTCCAAACACATCATTGTGTATCAATTCTAAGATCCCCTTTTCTCTTGTAGCACCAGATGGGAATCTTACTCGATTTTGTTTACCATATATGCAATGTTCACAAAAATCAAAATCCAAAGTGCAATTAGACATACTTTCAACCATACCTTTACCATGTAGTGTTCGAAGGCCCTTTTCTCCAATATGTCCCAGTCTTTGATACCACAGCATGGTCTTATTTCCAGGGACAATATTGGTCTTGTCTTCTTTATTTCTCTACTCAGGCACAACATAACCATTACACCCATTAGTATAAGTGCTTCCCAATAACTTGTACAGAGTTCCACACTGAACTCCCCTCATCAACACCATTGTTCCTCATACCATCTTTCAAGTGTTCTTTCCAAATATAGTATCCACTCTTGTATCATCCATCTTGCTTACAGATATTAGGCTCCTGGCTAGTTTTGGAATGTGGAGAACCCCAGGGAGAGTTCTAATCCTTCCATATTTTAGCAGCAACTTAACCCTTCCACGTCCCAAGATTTTGGTTGTTGAGTCATCTCCGAGGAATACATCACCACCATCGTATTTTTCATATTTAGAGAACCATCCCTGTGATGATTCATATGCTATGACGCACCTGAGTCGATCAACCATACATCACGGTCTGCATGTGTAATTGTAGATGCGAGGTAAACATCACCTCCTTTTTCAGTGGGGTTTTCGCCTCTGTGGAAGAGGTACTATCAGATCCCTTTGGTTTATCAACCTTCTTAGACTTGCAATCTTTCTTATAATGCCCTGTTTTACCACACTTCCAGCATTTCCTCAAAGATTTTCCTGGAAGCTTAGATCTACCTGTAGATTTAGATTTCCCCCCCAAATTCTTACCAGGATTCATGTCTTGGGTATGACCTCTTACAAATAGAGAATATGTGCTATGAATATCCATGATTTTCCGCCTCATCTCTTCAAATAATAAGGATGAAACTACATCCTCATACTTCAATGTAGATTGAGTGGTACTACCAATTGCTACAACCAGATTATCCCAAGAGTCTAGAAAAGAACATAACAAAGTAATACACTTATCTTCTTCTTCAATCGTAATATTAACAAAGACAAGTTGACTTACCAGAGTATTAAAGGCATTTAGATGCTCTGTCATAGAATCTCCATCTTCCATCCTAAGATGATACAGCTTATTTCGAAGAAAAAGCTTGTTTACCAGGGACTTTGATTGATACAAATTACCCAACTTATCCCATAGTTCCTTGGCTATAGATTTTCCCGAGGTATTCAACAACACTGAATCTGCCAGGCAAAGTCAAATAGTACTACTTGCTCTTCTATCCAACTTCACCCAATATTCCTTCGACATACCAGTAGGTGTTGTACTAGTAGGTTGTGTACCAGTAGCCTGTGTGCTAGTAGATGGTGTACCAGTAAGTTGTGTACCAGGATCCACAACGATCCATTGTTCTTTGTCTACAAGAAGGTCCTCCATATTGAGCTTCCATAGCTCAAAGTTTTTACTGTTGAACTTCTCTATCTCAATTCTAAATGAGCTCGTCATTCCTCTTTCTATACTTGAATCTCCACTGTAAAATCTCCCACTAAACCCAAGTTTATCACAAACCCAAGATAAACTTGATCTATCAAAACCGAGCCAAACCCTCAGTAACAAAGGCTTCCCTCTAAAGCCAAAAATGAGCTATGATACCACATGTAAGTTTTAAACCTGTGAAGTAAAGCAATGCATATAGATTCTTAAGCAAAACAGAAATTAATCAATGGCTTATTCACATAGTACACAGACATTTATATCGAAAACCCTCAACTGGGGAAAACCTTTCTTATATTCATTATATCGAATTTCACCATTCATCATATAATATATACAATGTTTTTAGGTATTTTGTAGATACCAAAACCCTAATCCCTTAATTTGGGATCGTCAGACGCAGTTGTCGAATCTAACGTGTCCACACACACACATGCAAAGAATATAACACATACCTAACAAGATTTACACACAGAGCTTTCATAGTTTCAGGTTAGATCTTCGCACACAGATTATTCTTCCTCAATTCCCAGCAATCACAGTTTCAGGTCCCAGCAACGGAACCATTTGTTGGCACAGGGGCAGACTCGGGGTTCAACGCTACAATAGTGCACCCACAAAACCCTAACTACTGGCCCTTTCATCAACACTTGCGAAGTAGATGAAGTCTCACCCTAGGTAGAGGCAGGGGTGGTTGCAGGACTCAGGTGCTTGCAACCTTAGCTGGGACACAGATCTATGATTGTAACACCTTAACAGAGCACTTAGTAATTATTATTCATCAATATTCAGTCTTAGTTTACAGCACAGCTAAGCCCTAATAGAACATTTGCGCAGTATTCACATAGATTCAATAGACTCAAGAACTAAGCATACCAACATAGATCAGATCTAGCATTCATTCACATTATTCGGCACTAAGCTATCATATTAGATTCATCTATCATCTAACATCGCACTAAGGATTGAATCACATAAACAAAATAACAACCAATAAGCACAAAGCATTCACAACACAAGATATACGTGGTTCACCCCCACCCTGGGGCTACGTCCACCAACTCTTCGTCTTATTTATTATCTTCGGTCAATATTATTACATGCACAAAGCCTCAAAATCAACTCTACATAGGACAGGAGATCTGTGCACCTCGCCAGATCCTCCTTCCCCGAGTAGATCTAGGAATAGAGCCTTCCACAGTCTGCGCACAAAGCACTACAGACGACTTGCACTTAGCTCTGCAAGTCTCAACATACAACATCCACCAATCCTCTTACAATCATTTGCACTTAGAACAACTTGCAACTGACTCCTCTTACATTGCCTAGCCTTCTATTTATATATTACAAAATCGGGCCTAAACATGGGTAAACCAATGGGTCGACATCCCTATGCCCATTACATAAGCCCAAAACCCAAAAATCCCTAAAAAGGGGTCAAGATCCCGCGATCTCCGCTTCGACTTGTGCTCTGCCTTTGACAGCCTGTCGAAGTCCCAAAAGTAGGTCAAACGTGACCAAGGATCCTCAAAACTTGTTCAAGGGCCAACACGCGTGATAGCCTGTTGGAAAGGTATTTCAGAGAAATACACATTACGCCGTCAAAATCTGACTCCATCTACATTTTGACTGTGGCAAGCCAAAAAAACATTGTTTAGGGCTCCAAAACGGCCCTGGAAGTACAACAAGATGTGTTGACATGAAAACATACAACATAATCCAGTTGGATTAGGTGAGAGGCCACAAATATCCACCTAGAAGATGTGTAGGGCTTAAGACAGCCCCAGAATTGTAGAACCCACAAGTACAAAGAAGTACAGAAGAACGTGTTGAACTAAAACGAACAAGAGGAGCTAGTTGGAATAGGTGGGTGGCCACCAATATCCACTTGGATCAATGATACTACCACCCTCCTATCATTTTCATAACATCTATCAAGGTCAAAGTTCCCAACATGATATTGTGGCATGTAATTAGAGTCAATCTAACCTCTTTTGTCTCATTTTAGATGCCATAGACTTTAGCTTTTGGGCAGGTCATCATTGAATTAATTTTGAGTTTTAAAATGCTTTGATATAAAAAAATTAGTGTGTTTAGAATAATCATATCATTTTTTCCAGAAGTCGAAGAAATTTGCAAAATTTTCAATGTTGATCCCTTTAATTGGTTAGTAGGCAAGTTCCCTTGAGTTGGGACTTGCAAATAAAATAAATACATTCAGAGGTATTTTCCAAAAAACCAATAATTTTACCTTGTATTTCTCAGTGCAAGCTTTCCAACAAGTTTTCATATTCCCAATTTTGAATTTGTAAACTCAATCTATAACCTATGCAAAATGTGCATTTCCCTAGGTCCAAATTTTATTGCTACAACTTCAAGGTTTATATTATGTTCTGAAGAAAATCCATAATGAAAAATAACTTAATGATGATATAGGGTAGCTCAAGTTTTCCAAAAGTATATTATATGCCTTGTTTCCACTCCCTATCATCGAGAACAGCCTTTTGCAAAACATTGACTAGTTTGTAGGAACTATATTGGTGGTAGTGGTTCAAAGTTTGGAAATATTGTTGTTTGGCTCTATTACTACTCAAACTCTCAATAGGTGAAGAAATTCCTAACCACAAATCGCAAGAGCCTAGAGGCACTATCAGGAAATCCACCCATTTTCACATATGTTTCCTTTCTCCACTCTTTAGACTAAGGAAAACAACTACCTAGTCAAGGGGGGGAGTCCCTAAAGGTCAACCAAGCTAAGTCATTGAGAGAGAGAGAGAGAGAGAGAGTTTCAAGCTTTGAGACAAGGAAATTAAGTGGATATTATTCAACAAGTTGAGCAATGTAAAATTTTTATTGAACCACTTAGATTAGAAAAATCCTTTAAATATTATGAGTTATGTTGTAGGATTGTGTTATGCTGAAAATGAAAAGAGACAGGGAAATAACTTGATCAATATCACACATTTAACAAAGTATCCAATAGCTAAAAATGAGATCCATAAAGCATGTGTGTTGCAAGAATGAAACAACATTAGATTCCAAAGTTTATATTTACTATCATTAAGTTTATTCATCCATGAAATATAGATTCTATCAAAACATATATCTAAAATCAAGATCTAAAGTATCCAAGCTAGTTAAGTGCTTTTCAAATATAAACTAGCTAGCAAGTGCAAACCACTATTTAGATAACCAATTGAAGCAAGGATTAGAAGGAGAAAACCAAAATATATCTAGATATAAGAGACTAAGCCCAAGATTTGGATCTTGGCAATCTAGATCAAAGAAGAATAAAACATGAAACCCTATAAATTGCAACAAGTAGAAGTAAAATGTGAAAAAAATAAATGAGATGGTTGAAAATGCAAGTGAGATCAGTGCCTTATCCCACTTGGGCAATGGGGTCACTTGATCAAACCCTGAGTGTCATTCATATATATTTAATGCTTGAGGTAATTTATACCATGAAGGATTGCTAAATGAGATTCAAGCTTTGATACTTGATGCATTACATAGTTTGTAAGGAAGACTAATCTAAGAATACTTAGCCTAAATACTACAAGAATTATTCTAACTAAGCACAAAGTAAAAGGATAGAATCCTAAAAATAATATGCTCTAAACAATTATTTAAGCCTAGAAAATGACAAAAGATATGAGATAGGGAACCTCCATTACCTCAAATGCATTTGTTGTTGTGGTAGTAGATTCTATATTCCTAGAAACCTATAATGTCAAGATACCATCCATGTAACACTAGAACATATACTCAAGATAAGAAACAATATTAACTCAAAGCTTTGTAAGACAATCTAGCTCTTCCAATTTATTTCCAACAAATACAAATTAGAGAGGATCCCTCCTTATATAGATAAGGAACCTCCCAAAACCATGAGTGGAATACCATGTTCTTAGGGAAAAAACCCACGCAAATACGATGTGCTCAAGCAAAACCATGAGCAAGATACAATGTGCTCTCAAAAACATCAATAAAACCTCCAAGAATTAGTACACCCTCATAAATATGAGCTAATCACCCAAACATGTGATCATAGAAGGTCAATTGTGCCCTCATAAATGAAGTGTATCTACTACCCACATGTGTGGCTCCAAAACATTGTCATAATTTTTCCATGAAAAATTTCAGCAACGTCATAACCAAGTCAAATTTTGCCTAATTTTCTATTATAACCCCATTTTGGAAATAACACGACCATTTTTTCCACTACTCAAATATGAAATGTATGAAAATTATTGTTGCATAGTAGCTCCTAAATGTATGAAAAATGTCACCCCTCAAAATCGTTATCATACCTGGACGAGATGCATTGCTCAATACAAATTTAAGGTGAAATATATGTGCCAAAATTTCTTGGAAATATAATGAGAAACCAACACCATCTAACCATGTTGTTACCACAAAAATTAAGGCAAATTTGAACCATGTTCAAGACAAGTTACCATTGTTCAAAGAAGATTTACACCTTTCAAATCTAATATTCAGAGTAATGTAATGGTGCCAAGTTAATGTCCACAGTTTTTAAACTTTTCATCCACAATTAGCAATTTAACATTCAAGGGATTAGTATTAAAATAATTGTGCAAAGAATATAGCAGCAGAAAAGACAATATGTCATGATCGACCATTAAGAGACATTACTTGGAGAATTTTTACCACAAGCTCATAATATAATATGTCCAAGACAGTAAACAAACAATACAAGTATTTTATTCCTACTGGTGAAGTATTAGAAATGTTCCATTGAGATTATTAGAGAAACCATCAACTTTGCATTAGAACCAGTGTTAACCCTCAGGACACTCCTATGATAAGTGTGACATTAACCTTCAAATTACATAGCATTGTATCATTCTACTTAATAAAATATTCTAGATTAGAAATGAGCCCAAATGTTGCAATAAGATTTTCAATCGATGCTTTTATCCCTCGGATTAAATCTTTTACATCTGATAGACGAACCTTGGACACATATAAACTTCTTATATTTCCTTGTCACTGAAACCATGTTTTTTGATATTGTTTTCATGTATCCAAGTAAAGAATGCCTTTAAAATTTGATATGGTGATGTAATGTAGGTCAGACTCAATGATATCTTGAAGCAAACGTATTCTTTATGGTTAAATGCAAATGTGTTCTTCTTTCTAGTTGTAACTCATTGTTGTAGAAATATCTAGTTCTTTATAGAATATATTGGATTGTAAACGAAACCCCTTCCTGCATTCTCTTAAAATTATGGTCTCTGTCAATCCATGAAGCATGAACTCACTAGTACTATTTTATTCTTAAGTTTGCAAAAATATGAGTGGGTTGAGATTTTTATTGTAACAACAAAAGTCACTTGTACTATTATGTTCTTGTGGTTTCCTTGAGATGTTTCATCACATCCCTTATGACACTCACTAATTATTTCTCTCATTTGATTGAGTTTTATAGGAGGTACAACCAAACATGTATTTGTCAGATCTATCTTCGTTGAGTGAGAGAATTTCAGGTAGAATAGAGGAAAGTGAGACATCTAGTAGGTCTAACATGTGGAGATCAACTAGAGGTGACAAGATCATAAGTAAATTCCATAGACACGTGGATTTTTTTCTTGTTGAAGGGGGTTCATGTTCTTATGATGATGAGAGCATAGACGACGTCAAGGTACCCTTGAGGTACAAACATCTAGTGAAACGATGCGTACCCAAGGATCTTCCTCAAATAAACATTGATTTTTTTGTAAACAAAAGGATATACCACATTGCTCCATCATTATTACATGGTTTGTGGATATTTTCCATGGATGGAATAAAGGTTTGTTACGGTGAATTAACTGAATTGATGGAGTATGTTGGACCCTGTTTCATTTACAAATATTGGATACGACTAGTTCAATATACAAAAATTATGTGAAGATATGGCATGGATGAAAATTGTATACAACTAAAAGACAATGATCAAAATAAAGGAGAATCTATGTATATTGATGGAAGGCCAAAAGCAGTGAGGAATATTGCAGGGTTTATAAAAAATACACAAACCGTGCCCACCAATACGCAACCCAAATGCATATTTGAGGGGCATGGAGGAAACTGTGTATTTGTATGTGCAATAAAATAAATAGTTGCAAGGGAAGAATTGTTGATTGATTACAATTTGAATCGAGTATATACATATGTTTTTATTATGGGGGTGGTACATATATTATTTTACCCAACATGTAAGAAATGACTCTTACATTTTATTATTATCATTTATTGTAATATATTGTCACGCATCTTGTAAGTTAAGGAAAAATTTTAATACACCATGGTTCTTATATTGTGGTAGGATGATCAGGTTTGAAGGGCACCGACCCTTTCTTGTGTCTCAATTAGAATTAACAAAACAATGTTCAATAACTTTTATGAAAAGTATACCAAATCCAAATTCCTAACACATTTTCATAATGAGATCCCATAAGATCCCATGAAACATTGTATAATTTAAATTTAAAATTGTTTAGATTCAAGGGTTTTGTTGGCCATATTTAGCAAGGCATCATAAAAATCATCCATTGTTAACTACTAATCGCACAAGCCTAGAAGTTTCTAACAACCTAATTTCTAGAATACACAATGTCCACACCAATCACTCCTTATGTTCTTTAGTCACACTCTACTTTGATGTTTTTAGCATGCCGTGTTTTTATCCCATGCATATTCATGAACTAATTTTATTTCGCATGCATTTGAATTTATTATATTTTTTCTATCTCTTATATTCACATTGCATTGTTGGAAACACAATTGTCCCACAATGACAAGGGGAAGGAAACAACCTTAGAGTAGTACACAAATCCTACAGAGGAAGTTCTTATTGATGAAGAATTGTTTTCCTCCACCAACCCAATGCAAACAATAAGGGAGCTTGTGAGAAAATCAAACATCGAACTCGCTTCGTTGATTCAGATTTGGCCGTAGACATAGGATATAAATGAAAGAATTAAATCCTTGATGGACAAAATTCATCGCTATCGGGTAAGAAAGATATTTAATTATCCCATTTATTTATTTATTTTGGATTTTAATTTTTATACTCTTACAATTCCTTTATAAAAAAACTCTTTATTTTTACAGGAGTTTTTGCAGGATTTTGATCCCCGGGATGTGCCTACAGAGGTCGGTGTTGGTATTAACATCGTTGCTACACCATCACAACATTATACGAGTACACCCCCTAGGGTCGATGTCAGTACTACACCTAGCCCTGAACAGCACATGCCAGAATGTGCATGGGATGTTGTGGATGTAGAACATGGCATTGCACATTTTGAAACATGCTTCCCTAGATATTCCCGTGTCACTAGCATGAGAACACTACCAATTATCTTTTTGGTAAACAATGACCTCATCCCTATGAAAATAGAAAATATTCTAGGTATTTAAGATGTGATTTAATTATTATGTACAATCTAATTGAAATTTATATATAATGTGCGATTATTTTAAACTAATGATAATATTGTTTTGTAGGAAACGATACATTTTATAAAAACATGAATGACCTGAACTTGGATATCTTTGGGCCCACCATATGCACAAGGTGGAATTCCCAAAGTTCCAACTTAAAATATGAACTCATTAACAAGTTGGTTGGCTTGTTCAGTGAGGGTTCCTTCAACAAATATGGAGTCTCCTCAAAAGCAAGCGCATATTTAAAATATCCGTGAGATGAATATAGGGTTCATATGAAAAAGAAACTTAAGTATGATCATCCTCCAATGATTCTTGAGAGGGAGTGGAAGTCCCTACAAAAAGATTCAAAGGAGAATATTCTCTCAAAAGAAGGAAAGACACCACTTGGCTTAGGAAGGTATGCGACACTTCTAATAATGTAATTATGATGCTTTATCGTCATTGCGACATCTAATTACGTATTTGAAACTTTTCAATACAGACTCTCAGACACATATAAAGACACTAAGGATAGAATAGAAAAATATGGATAGCACAAACTTGGCCCGAGTGGTTACTCGAAACTGGTCATACGAATTGTATGTATAAAAAAAATAATTGCATCCAAATAATACATTGTTAACAATTTTAATTTAATTGCACAGAAGAAGAAACATGCATGTTATTATGCAAAATTGCAGGGCTTGGAGTTCAAACAAGCTCCAACAGAGGAAGACCTCAAGCTTTCTTTCAAGCATGGATTTCAATCCGTGGTTGAATGCAAAAAAAACTTGGGGGAAACACAACCTTATGGCACTCAAAATAACGCACAGGTAAATAAAATCAATGAAGATTATTTATAATTTATTACTTATACAATCTATTGATTATTATTTTCGGCCATAAATTAATGTGTTTGTTTGTTTTAAGCAAGAAACCAACGAAGAAACAAGTGTCCCCACTAGCGAAACACATCCTAGTGACAGTGGAGTGCCATCCGATGAAGGTGGTGTGCAACTCAGTACTGGAGGTATTTCATGTGATATAAAAATGTAGTATGGATTACAATTAAAAATATTTAATTGCAAATGGTGTTTTAACTATAATATTTCATGTTTCAACTCCAGAGCATGTAGAAGATGAGGTTGGACAAGAACAAGAACATATGGTCGCATCCAAAACTATTATGTTTGTCTCTCCTACTCGAGCAGGTAATGAACACTCTAATGCTCTTTTTATTAATTAAATACTTGTAATAATAATAATAATAATAATATCAATTTAACATTTATTTCTTATTGCAAGTGATGATCCACGCCCCCCCTTGTAGCAACCTCAAGGTCATGAGTACATGACCAGGTCGTCAATAAGACATGCAGGGGCCAGAACAACTGAAGGGGAAGAAGGAACTGACGACATCCTTTCTGAATTCATTTCAAAAACAAATAAACCAAAAAAGAAATGATTGCACTAGTTATATTATTAGAAACATCATGTACCATATTGTGAAAACATATTTTTGATGATAAAAATTATTGAGATGAAGTATTTTGTGTCTATTCCTAATACAATAATGGGAAAATTCAAGATTTGGTTGGGTTGCTTATATTTGATATAGGTGGACAACAATCCTATAGCTTATTTGGTTGATCCAACAAACCTTGTTTTTTTTGTTTATCTCTTACCTATAATGTACTTACACATTGATGAATGGGGTCATTAATATTGATTGGATGGTGTGGAGTTAGAGGCATAGCCTTCTTGTTGTTGGGTGTGTGTGCTCATAGCAATAACAATACCATCATTATTACTTAAAACCATGGACCTATGACCATAAATTTGGGTATGACATGTTGAGTCTAGACAACCCATTGATATATATATATATATATATATATATATATATTTACCTATGACCATAAATTTGGGTATGACATGTTGAGTCTAGACAACCCATTGATATATATAATGTCATACCCAAATTTATGGTCATAGGTCCATGGTTTTAAGTAATAATGATGGTATTGTTATTGAGCACATTTGTTCAAATGGTATCTATTAAAGGTATACACCCTTGTGCATTGAGAACTATTGTGTTTGAGGACAATAGAATGATGCCGTGATTTCAATTTGATGTTGTATATTGTCGAAAGGCTCACTATATGGATGGATGTGGTATGAAGACACTTTTCAATATCTAATGGAATCCATAGAAGAAGATTATTTGCTTGATCCAACAAACCTTGATGCTATTTAAAAGACAAATAATAATACCATAGAATATTGGTGAGAGAGGATGCATCTTGTGTTTCCAAGTAAACAATATTCAATGCCTGATTTTCTAGTAATGCAATACAACAAAGTACCCTAATTGACAAGTGGAAAAATCCCATTGGAAGCAAATGGGTATTTAAAAAGAAGCTGAATGCAGAAGGCAAAGTGGAGAAATACAAAGCTCGGTTAGTAGCAAAGGGTTATTCCCAGGTTGAGGGAATTAATTTTGGTGAGATTTTTTCTCATGTTGCCAAGTTAAATTCTATAAGATTTTTGTTACCTGTTGTTGTTGCATTTGATTTTGAAGTAGAAAAGATGGATGTGAAGACAACATTCCTACATGGGGATATAGAAGAATAAATTTATATGAATCAACCACAAGGATTTGTTTTGAAGGGAAAGAAGGAGTTGGTATGCAAGCTGAAAACGTCCCTGTATGGTTTAAAAAAATCACCAAGGATGTGGTATCAAAAATTTGATACTTATATGTTGGGACTTGGCTTCAAAGAGGCAAAGAGGATCATTGTGTGTATTTTAAATTAATTGGTGATCATTTGATTTATTTGGTCTTGTATGTGGATGACATGTTGTTGATAGGAAACAACAAGAATATTATCCAGGATGTGAAAACTCGGTTGTCCTCTAAATTTGACATGAAGGATCTCGGTGCTTCAAATTTCATTTTGGGAATGGAAATTAAAAGAGATCGGAAAAAGAGGAAACTCTGGTTAAATCTGAGAAAATATGTTGAGACAACATTGCAGAGGTTTAATATATAGAAATGTAAACCATTCAAGGTCCCTATTCCTGTTGATGTCGTATTTTTTCCTTAGGAAACGTGTCACATTTTTTCCTCAAGAAACGTGTCACATTTTTGCCTCATTTTTCATGTCGCCTCAATTTTTGTGTCCATTGTTGGGCGATTTTTCAGCACATGGTTTTGTCAATGGTTTTCTATTTATGGTTAAAGAATTAGTGTTGTTGACTAATTCAGGTCATTGGGTTAGGGTTTTGGATGTTGTTGGCTCCTATATGTATATTGTATTGTAAACAATGTATCACTATGAATGAATGAATATAGAATATGTTGGTGTTCCCGGTTTGGGTTTTCAGGGGAAAAATCTTTGTGTAATGTGTGTATTTGCCATTTTATCTTTTCTGTTCTTTTATTGAAAATATTTTTGCAGTAAATATTGTACAAGGTTAAAATCTACACATTTCACATGGAAATTCCATGTGGAATGTAGAGGTGTTTTCTCCTCTACATACCCCTAGATATTTGCATCCTAAAATCCTCCTTATCTAATCCCTCCACATTCCATTGCTACTACCAACACCCATATGCCTATGTGAATGTGCTCATGTTTATGTTCAGTACAAATGGATTACCAAACATGGATTTGATGAAGAGGAAGTTTTGTAAAGATTATCTATAGACCTCCATCATGAATACAATTCCACTTATTTTTGAACCTCATACGACGGGTCCCTTCTTCTAACAAATGGATGACTTTCTTATTGATTACATATGTGACTGCTTGTAGTCTAAAATTAGCACTAAAGGAACATACAATGTTTAGGAAGGAGATCCCAATGACTAAAATTATCTTTATTCATGTGGTTCACATGCATTCTAACATGCCAATACACTGCGAACTAGGAAGATAGGTCTTTTACATATTTTATAATGCTACGTATTATTTCAAAGCTCAATCTTAGAGTCAATGTCAATGTTATGTGTTGTATAAACAAATAGGGGTATTGGGTGATGGTTTTTCTGGGACAGTGACATGATCATTCCCACCGTGATCCATTTGACGATGGTGGAAAACAACACCATGATACTTGT
The DNA here is from genome assembly GCA_032191745.1 of Picea mariana. Lineage (NCBI taxonomy): Eukaryota > Viridiplantae > Streptophyta > Pinopsida > Pinales > Pinaceae > Picea > Picea mariana. The sequence goes on along the minus strand of JASDQU010752990.1, from coordinate 43,733 downwards.
GGTTCACAAACCCATGATCATTGTATGCTTGTCTTTAAAATAAAATGTATAAAATGATAATTATAAATGTTTCCCTTAGATGTGTGCTTATAAATTTTCTTGTTTCAATGACAGAGAATGTAGATGAGGGTGCTCGAAGAGAAGAGGAACCAACCACAAATCAACCAATGGTGTCCACTACTCCTCCAGGTAAAAAAACAGAGTAATGATATTCATACTAATGAAACACTGCTATGAATAATAATTAACCATGTCCTTTTAATGTTTTTTCTTATTGTAGTGGATGCCCCTATAGTGCATCAACGTCCATGTTCTGCTACTAGAAATAGTAGAATGCTTGAGATGACCCATCACCTTCCAGCAACATAATAAGACCCAATAGTGGAATGTTGCACCATGATGAGATGAGATGGTCCCTCAACATGTCTTCACCATCCTGCCAACCTTTCCAAGTTAGTAAATCAGTGAATAATATCTGATTTCTTCATTTATCCTTGAAATTTTTGCACATAATGCTTGTCCATTATGGTCCCAAGTAGTCCATACAAACCATTTGAAAGTTACATCGATTCTCGACAAGAGGTACATGCCAATTATGACATTTATAAGGAGTGGATAACATTCATGGATATGGTTATCCATAGCATTCATGTCCTCTACAATTGTATAGGACTAATGAGGGCATCAAAAACATTGCATGTCAATATATCTTGTTAGTTCACATAGTTTTCTTGTAACGTCATGATTATTTTCTTTGCGGTGTTGTCTTTGAACCATCGTTGTTATTTATATATAGTAATAGAGTGCAATTTGTTTTCGTTCATGTGATTTGTTTCTTTGTTATAGAATGTCTTTGGATTTTGCACAGTATCCACCATAGAAACGAAGGAATAAATAGTATCTTGCAATTTGTAAATAGATCAAACAATCTATTTCAATTGAATTGAGAACACTAACCTTGAACAAAAATCCAGTTGCACTAGAAGTTCCTAGTTACTAGTCTAATTATAAGTAATTCAGGTGGAGTTAGTGATTTTATAGAAACCATCATTTGAGTGGACATTAAAAGAAATTATGGTTTCCATACGCCATTGAAATCTAGTTGCAGGTTTCTAGTCACCCTTTTTTTCTTTTTTTTGTCTAGGTCTCAAAGTATGCAAGAGTGTTGTTTTGTGATTCTTCAATCTGATGGTTCTTTAATTGACATGTGAAATAGTTTGATCATGGACTACAGGTGGTTTTAAGCTAGTCATTGGTTGATCCATAATTATTATAGTGATTCTCTAGAGTTGGTTTTTTTTATTGCAAAAACTATGATGATTCACTAGCATATCTCATATTAATTTTCTAGTATAGGTTTCGCTTGATGCATTGTATATCTTAAGTTCTAATGGAAAATTGCATTTTTTTTAATGGGAATAGTGGCATTAGACACAATACCTTTGAATTTGAAAGAAATTTACTTGTGTGTAAACTAGATGACAAGGAGTCTTGCTAGTTGTTATACATTTAATTCATTTTGTTTTATTGATGGATTCATTGTGTCATGTTGCATGTTTTCTTGTATATGAACATTTTTTTGTGAATGTGGTGTGATTTCCTTGTTTTACATTGAACTTGAGTTCATGGTTATGTGGCTTAGCTTCCATGTCTAGTAAAATCACAGAGTCTAGTCTGTTTTGAATCATGCCATTTGTTTATTTCTTCTAGAGTGCCTTTGTATTTTGAAAAAAATCAACCATTGAAAGAACACAATAAAAAATAACTCACAAACCCTAATAAAAATGAAACACGTGACCTCAATCTGATTGGGAATAATTAGATACAACAAAACCCAACTACACTAGAAGTTTTTAGTTCTTGATCTAAAATGTATGTGGTTCAGTTGAAGCTAGTGATATTGTGGAAGAAGTAAATGTTGGACACACCTACCACACTTAGATGGGGGGATGAATGAGTGTGGGGCTCTTTTTCCCAAATATTCCCTCTTACACAAAGCTTCTTAGTTAACATTCAACATTTACTCATTATCCATTGTTGTCATTTAAAACCAGTTAGATGTGAACATATATCAGCAATACATCATCAACAAGTCATCACCACAAATAACACAAGATGTATGTACAATTTTTCTTTTTATTATGGAAAACAATCTGGGGGTTCATCAGTAATAACTGAATAGAGTACAACTCTACAAGAGCACCATCTCTATTATGCAAGACTCAACTTACATACTCAGCACCAACTGAGATGAGGCAACAATCCTCAACATATATCAATCTGTCAACATGTACGCGACCTATCACTAGTGTAGCCCACGTGTGTACATGCCCTGGATCACTACAGCATGCATATGTACGCATCCAGTGTATACAACAGTCTGTGTATACCTTCTGAGTTGTTTAGGGTTTCTCCTTCAAGATGAACTCAGATCATCTGCAAACAATGTATCATTCGCTTCTGTCTCTGACTGTCCAATCTGTCCATCAGCCAATCACAACACATCCAAGCTCTCCAATAACTTGTTCATGATCCAAAACAAATCAACATGAATGCTATATCAATCATGTATAAACAACTAGTATACCATAGCAATCATGTCACCACTAAATCAAAAGAGTATTGCTCACTCCATCAACCAAACTAAACCACATCATAGAAGTCATACCAAGAGTTCCCTAAGAATTCCCATCACATCAAATAATAGTATCCATAAAGACAATAATGTAATCATACCAGTGTCTCAGTGATAGATCTGAGGCCATAGAATGTAGATCTGGAACCTGCCTAATCATCCAAGAGCTTGGCACTAGCTCAAACAAAAGTCTTCACCATTCTATCTGTCATACACTCCCTGTCTACATACATCTCGCGTACATACTCACCCTGTACACAACCAGCCAGCGTATACCTCAATGTATACGCACCATATACACATACAACCCGCATATGCATCAGAAACTAGGGTTTCTGAAGTTCCAAGAATTTTTCCGTCAAGATCTTCGACATTGTCGAAACTTTGATGCGTCCATGAGATCCTCCTCTCGCTCTCTTTCTCAGAATAGATATTCAATCATGCTCAAGAGATCCACATCAAAGATGTTCTCACAAGAAACTCTCCATCAATACTCCACGAGATATTTTCATAAGAATCTCTCCATTGATCCACAAAAAGGATGATCTACAATAGACCATAGCTATCTTATTTATACTTTAATCTTCTAGGTCACTTAACCCATTTTTAGGTTATTTAACCCATTAGGTTATTTAGACCATAGCTATCTTATTTATACTTTAATCTTTTAGGTCACTTAACCTATTTTCCATATTTTAGGGTTAACCACTTTCCATGAATAGAAAGTTCTCCAATGCTTTATCATTTAAATATTCCTTCTTGATTTTGTCACCTTATTTTATCATTTAAATCATTTTTATTGATTTTGTCAATTCTCTTTATTATTTAGATAATGATTTCTTCTTTTAGGTAACTTTGACTTCTTTGACCTTAGGGGCTTCAAGCCTTCATATGGGGGTCCTTCATCTTCGTAGGGTCATAACTCTCAAACCATGAGGAGTTATGTGACATTCCATATACCATCGGAAATGGCATGACAAGAACTATCCATCTAGGATAGTTTCACCAACAACTTCATTGATCTGCATCTCATTAGTCCACATACAAGCATGGTTCCTCCAACTATTCTTCTAGGATAACTCAATCTGCAAAGCATCTTCCCATGAGGGATTTCACCATAAGGGGACCACTTTGGAGTTCATCCATTTGTGTACCTTATCAACTATGATAAGACTATAATGATTCATCTTTGCATCAATCCACCACTACATCATATACATCAACTATGAATTATGACAACTCATTGATTCATCTTTATCAATTGGTTTCCACTTGACATCTATCATTCTCATAAAGGAAAATTCATCATATATAGACAATCAATCCTATCAATCAATCCATCACTTGAAATCAATCAATCAAACCATTTGCATCAATAACAACATGCAAACCATTAGCATCAATGACAACATGATCCAACAATCTCCCCCTTTGGCATTGATAGCAATACCAACATTGATGTCAACACCAATTACCAATTATTGATGTCAGATGTGTAGACAAGGCATGCTCTACATCAATAGTCATTAAACATATCAATATGACTATCTCTCCCCATTAGTAAACATCAATCACATCAGCAATAGTCAATGTGACTATCTCTCCCAATTGTGATTATCTCTCCCAATCAATAATCATCAATCACATCAATGTGACTATCTCTCCCCCTTTGAAATCAATAGCAAAGTGTCATTCTCCTCTTGGAGCTGCTCCCCTTGCTTGAAATCTTCTTGAGGCTTCTCCCCCTGTCTGAATGCCTTTTTATAATCTATCCCTTTTTGAACAAAGGATATCACTCTAATGTAATGTTGAAGATACATCGAACATACTCCCCCTGTGACCATCGCTCCTCCTGGAATCATGCCTCTGTGTTATTTCTTCAAATATAGGGCTCTTTTCAAGATGTTCATTTGATAAATATCTCCTCCTAGAATCATGAGAAGAATGACCCCCCCTATGGGTATGTCTCCTCCTATCTTCTCTTCAAGATCAACAATATGCTACCATATAATGATCCTTGGACCTGTTAATGCATAAACTCATGCCATACCAACCATCATGAAACAAAAGATATGTCAAAAATAGAGAATCATGAGTAAAATATCAACCAAGTACATCATGTGCCAAAATGTGTACTCATCATGCACAACACCTATGTACATCAACCATGTATATCAACATCATGCAATGTGCCAAAAGATATCATCCATGGAATGTATCAATCACATGCTTCTATCAGCATGCCAACATGTGCATCTACCAATATGCCAACCATGTGCATCCACCAATGTGCCAACCATGTGCATCTACCAGTATGCCAACCATGTGTTATATCACTCATGATATGTCTCCATCATGAACCAAATACCATAACCATGTATTAAATAAATACCAATTGTTGTTCTAATCAAGTAGTACCAACAACATAGTATCATCAAGCATATGTCATATATGAGTGTACCAAAACATGTACACCACCATGCACCATGATATCCAGCAATAATACATCATAAGATATATCAATGAAACTCAAATATGTACCAGCCATGTACTCCAACAGATCCTCATCAAACTATACTCATGGGTTAGTGCCATGCACCCAAGATATATTTTACATCGTCACCTTACATGATCAAACATAGAGCCATGAAAACCTGTAGCAAACAATGTTATAACCTGCAATAAACAATGTCAGACCCAGCAGCACAGAGTTATACCATCTCATCATGTTGCAACTTATGTGCATTGCCTTTTCCCCAAGGCTTTACAACATATACGCGACTTGTTGCACAACATCCCGCGTATGTACGGGACCTATTTAATGTTAGCACGCGTATGTACGTGACTGATACCACTGTCACTTGCGTATGCTTCAGTAGATGACTTACTTGAGCTTCCCTTCAGCCTTTCATTCTGTTATGGTTGCTCTGTCTTCTTCACCCACTTCTGTAGATGTCCCTACTCTTCAGAACTTGAGCTCTCAGCATCCATATTTTCAAATATGTCTCCCTTTCTTACTTCATTCCTTCTTCTAGTCATGTTATGTGAAGTCCTCATCATGGAATTTCTTCTTGTGTTCCATCACTCCTGGGATTTGTGGCCAAATCCACTACAACTGTAGCATCTCATGGTGTTATAGTGAACAGCAATGTTTCCTACTTGATCACATCTCCAACACCTCATGGTGTTATAAAATCTTCCATTATATCTCCTTTCACAAGATATACATTCAAAATATTTGTGACCATATCCATTACATGAGTAACAATGCCCATGAAAAATACTTTCATACCTTTTCTTTAGTGTCCCAAGAATAGCTTCTAGATGTCTTCCTTGCTTTGTTCTTTTGAAATTTTCTTTGCCTTGTGTAGATGGTTGTTTTGCAACATTGTCTTCCTTATTTAATGGACTTACCTCATGCTTCTTTGAGCAACTTGCTTCAGCATGTGTATCTTCTCCTTTGTATCCAAGACCTGATTTATCACATGATGATCTTTGACTTTCCAAAATCTCATCCAAGATTCGTGAGCTATTCAAGAATTTGTTTGACTTTTCCACCTTCTTTCTAAGGTCAACAATTTGAGCTTCTAACTTACAACATGACTCTTCCTTTTCATTTATTTGAATCTTCAATGGTTCCTCTATTCT
>JASDQU010752990.1:11605-37350 GCA_032191745.1 Picea mariana | reverse complement strand
TCATCAACAAGTCATCACCACAAAGAACACAAGATGTATGTACAATTTTTCTTTTTATTATGGACAACAATCTGGGGGTTCATCAGCAACAATTGAATAGAGTACAACTCTACAAGAGCACCATCTCTATTATGCAAGACTCAGCTTACATACTCAGCACCAACTGAGATAAGGCAACAATCCTCAACAAATATCAATCTGTCAACAGGTACGTGACCTGTCAGTAGTGCAGCCCACTTGTGTACGCGCCCTGGCTCACTACATCACGCATATGTACACGTCTAGTGTATACAACAGCCTGTGTATACCTTCTGAGTTGTTTAGGGTTTCTCCTTCAAGATCAACTCAGATCATCTGCAAACAATGTATCATTCTCTTCTATCTCTCATTGTCCAATCTGTCCATCATCCAATCACAACACATCCAATCTCTCAAATATCTTGTTCGTGCTCCACAAAAAATCAACATGAATGGTATCTCAATCATGTATAAACAACTATTATACCATAGAAATCATGTCACCACTGAATCAAAAGAGTACTACTCGCTCCATCAACCAAATCAACCAAACTGAACCACATCATAGAAGCCATACCAAGAATTCCCTAAGCATTCCCATCACATAAAACAATAGTATCCATAAAGACAATAATGTAATCATATTAGTGTCTCAGTGATAGATCTGAGGCCATAGAATGCAGATCTGGAACCTGCCTAATCATCCAAGAGCTTGGCACCAACTCAAACACAAGTCTTCACCATTCTATCCACCATACACTCCCTGTCCTCATACATCCCATATACATATTCACCCTATACACATCCAACCCGCGTATACCTCAATCTATACGCACCATATACACATACATCCCACATATGCATCAGAAACTAGGGTTTTTGAAGTTCCGAGAATTTTGTCGTCAATATCTCTGACATTGTTGAAACTTTGATGTGTCCATGATATCCTCCTCTCGCTCTCTTCCTTAGAATAGATCTTCAATCATGCTCAAGAGATCCACATCAAATATGCTCTCACGAGAAACTCTCCATCAATACTCCACAAGATATTTTCACAAGAAGATCTCCATTGATCCACAAAAAGGATGATCTACAAGAGACCATAGTTATCTTATTTATACTTTCATCTTCTAGGTCACTTAACCCTTTTTTAGGTTACTTAACCCATTTCTAGGTCACTTAACCTATTTTCCATATTTTAGGGTTAACCACTTTCCATGAATAGAAAGTTCTCCAATACTTTATCATTTAAATATTCCTTCTTGATTTTGTCACCTTATTTATCATTTAAATCATTTTTCTTGATTTTGTCACTTCTCTTTATTATTTAAATAATGATTTCTTCTTTTAGGTCACTTTGACTTCTTTGACCTTGGGGGATTTAAGCCTTCATATGGGGGTCCTTCATCTTCGTAGGGACGTAACTCTCAAACCGTGAGGAGTTATGTGGCATTACATATACCACCGGAAATGGCATGACAAGCACTATCCATCCAGCATAGTTTCACCAACAACTTCATTGATCTTCATCTCATTATTCCACATACAAGCATGGGTCCTCCAACTATTCTTCTAGGATAACTCAATCCGCAAATCGTCTTCCCGTGAGGGCTTTCACCATAAGGGGACCACTTTGGAGTTCATCCATTTGTGTACCTTATCAACTATGATAAGACTATAATGATTCATCATTGCATCAATCCACCACTGCATCATATACATCAACTATGAATTATGACAACTCATTGATACATGTTTATCGATTGGTTTCCACTTGACATCTATCATTCTCATCAAGGACAATTCATCATATACAACCAATCAATCCATCACTTGACATCAATCAATCAAACCATTTGCATCAATGACAACATGCAAACCATTGGCATCAATGACAACATGATCCAACAGTAAATTGAGTAAACTCGGTTTTTACTAAATGGTATCCTTACAGCTATGTTTCCATGTTGTTGCATAGTTCTTTTCCTATGTAGAGGTAGTTTATTTATCAGTTATTGTATAGCATAGACTATACTAGTTTGTTGGAATAGGTTATGGATTGATGCATTATGTGTCTTGTGTTTTGATGGTGGTTTGTTTTTTAGTTGATTGGAATTACACCATTTGATACTATTTATTTTAATTTGAAAGAAATCTACTTGTATGTAAACTAGATGGAAAGGAATATTGTTTGTTATTATACATTAATTTATATCATTTGATTGGTGGATTCAATGTGTCTTTTTTCATCTTGCCTTGTATATAAACACTTTTGTTGTGAACATGGTGTGCTTGTGTTGTTTTACATTGAAATTGAGTTTATAGTTATGTGGCTTAGCTCTTATTATCCATTTGAAATCTAATCCTAGCTTTCTTGTTGACTTGGTTTTCTTGTCAATAAATGATTGGTGTTTTTGTGGTGCCCTCTTTCAACTAAACTTGTATTCATGCCTAGTAAAAGCATACAATGAAGTTTGTTTTCAATTGTGACATTTGTTTCTTTCTTCTACGATGCCTTTGGATTCTAGATGGAAACAACCAATGATAAAAGGAAATAAAGACTAGATCAGAAATTCCAATAAACACCAAATATTTCAATTGAATTAGGAACCATGAGCTAGAAGAAAACCTAGCTACATTGGAAGTCCTTAGTGCCTTGTCTAAATGTAAGTGGTTCAAATAAAGCTAGTGATATTGCAAAAGTAGTAAATCATGTCAATGAAATATTTTATGTATGGTTCATCTATGGTAATGATATAATTAGTCTATCAGAGCAGTTTTATTAATATAAATTATTCACTATACAATTTTTTGTTTTGCTAGTTGTGTGTGGACCTTATATGTTCTGTATGCATGTACCTTCTTGATATCATTTACCTTTAATTCTTTTTTTTCTACTTGTTATGCATGATTGGGTATGGGGAATTGAGAGTGATGTGAGGGGGGGGAGGGACCAAACAATCTTCCACCTTCACATGGTCGGTCTTTTTTAGTAGAGAATAAATTATTCTTGAAACCAAGAGAAGCTCATTCATGAGGTATTCCCCTTTAGTATTTCTAGAGCATCGTACATATTTAATTATTATTTAGTCATACAACATTTAATTCTCTTTGTCAAAACAAGATCATTAATGTTTAGTTATTATTTATTCATTTAACCTATTATTGTATTTGACAAATGCACATCTGAAGGGCGGTCACCTCCACAATCCACAAGGCATTTCCGTCAAGGTTTCTACTTCTCGTGTTTTTCTAGTATTGCCTTGGTTGTTTTACATGTCTTGGAGCCTACAAAATGAAACCAATGCAAGACTAGAAAACATGGGAAGCACAAACTTCGTGAAGATTGGACAACTTAATGGCGAAGATTGGACATGGAACAAATTAATGGTGAAGATTGGACATAGAACAACTTGAACACACTCTGTTGGGAAATTGGATCTATTTTAGGTTCTATGATGGAGGACCGGGTTCTATGTTCTATTTCAGGTTCCATGTTGGATTTATAATTTTTAATTAATTGTTATATTTGTAAGAAGAAAATAGGAAAGAGTTAAACAAAATTTTATATATGTATTTTTTGTGTTAATAGTACTAGGATAATCTCCCATGCAATTATTTATTCACTTTTGAATTAGTTTATTAATGAAAACTAAAAATTGATGCTCCTCCAACATCCCCTTCAAACAAGATCTCCAACCAGTTGCTAAAGCTCTCGACATTTGATTCATTTGTATTTGTCTTTAGGATCATTGACCATGTCTTCAAGATCATTTTTGCAAAAGCTTGAACTAGAAAATTTTGTTTACTTTAAATTCCAATACCAAATTTGTCTTCTTTGTTTTGGAAAAGCTATGTGTGCCTTAACATCTCCCAATTATTACAAATTCACTAACATTATCATCTAGATGTACACTCATTCCTTGTTTTTTGTTGTTGATAAAATGCTTCTTCTTTCTATTAATATAGAAAGTGGCCCATGCATTTTATACAAAAAGCAAGTTGTGATAGAAAGCACCACAAGATAAGGTTCATGGGAAAAACAACCTAGTCAATGGAACTTTACCACGAAGGGAAAAATAACAAAGAGTCTTTAAGTGTCTCAAATCCCAAGGCAAATAAATACAAGTAAACATAGTAAACATCTCAGTCAACAAACGTGAGATGTCATATCAAGTAGATGTTAGAATCATGCCCACATAAGGAGCGGAGTATTTTTAATCAAGGGTTATTTGGAATATTTAGAGGGAGGGGTGAATCAGTATGAGCACTTTTTACCACTTTTAATCACAATATGTAATAATCAATTTTATCAGAGGTATATCATTTATGATTTCATTCAATATATCATGAACATATAACCATAAGTAGTACCATTCAACGACATCACATCAAATACACAGTACACCAAAATTTACGTGGAAACCCAAATGGGAGAAAACCACATAATGTTTTCTTATATATCAAATATTACATTCATTAGAAGCACCAAGTTCCTAATTCCCCAACTACATCTTGAAGGAGGCTCCAACCTAAAGGAAGCTACAACTCCTTGATTTACCAGCTACAACTTGAAGGAGGATCCAGCCCCCTATTTATAGGCTACAACCTGAAGGAAGCTACAAATCCTTGATTTATCAGCTACAACTTGAAGGAGGCTCCAACCCCCTGGTTTATAGGCTTCAACCTTAAGAAAGCTACAACTCCCTGAATTATTTGGCTCCAACCAAAAGGAGGCTACAACCCCATGATTTACAGGCTCCAACCTGAAGGAAGCTCCAACTCCCTAAGTTCTTCGGCACCAACCATAAGGAGGCTATAACCCCCTTTCCTTGCCCCATCCTACCACCTTGAAATATAAGTGTAGACCAAATTGTCACTACCACTGATATTGTCGTTGATATATCAATCAACCTGTCACCATCACTATCACATAAACTTGTCACTGTATCCAACCTGTCACTGTCACATCAACTTGTCATTGATCAACCTGTCACTATATCCAACATGTCACTAACATACCATCATCAAGCTATCACCATCGTTGATACTCAACATCAATGAAACCAGATCCACTCACATATATCACCAAGAACACCTCTCAACCGGATGCTTAATATCACCAAAACATGCCTCTAGTCATGTGCCAAGCATGTACTAAGATCACCAACATGTATCATACCATCAAAATACCAATGATATGCAGCCAACCATGTACCAAATTCAACCATGTATCACAAAATCAACCAAGTACTAAAACTTGTACCATACCAAGTATCAAAACTTGCACCATACCATGTACCAAACCTCCACCATACCATGTACCAAATATGTACCATACCATGTACCATGAAATGTACCTCAACCATATAACATATCACTCATGATATGTCTCAATCATGCCATACACAATGTACCATAATATATCATCAATGAAGTGTCTCAACAAAGTACCAAAATATGTGCCCCATACTTGTGTCATAACATCCAAGATCGTATACCAAGTATATGCCTCACACATATACCAACATCAGTAGTATGTGCCTCAAGCATGTGATATCATCACCATGACATATACCAAACCAAATACCGAGATAACCAAAGTGTACATCTAACAATGTATCATGTCATCACCAAGGTGTACCATATCATGTAGCATCACCACCAATACATGCCTCAAGCATGTGCCATAACATCACAAGCATAACCCTCAAAACAAGCAAATAAACATACCTTTACTCCTGTAGCAGACCTGATGCACAATAATACAGACATGTAGCCTTTCCGCGGCCTCAACAACCCAGTATTAACATCCTTTCCCAAATATGTCTTGTCCTCACGGGACCAAGACCATTTGTCATGTGGGGCCTCATGAGACAGACACTAAGCAACCTGTAGAGGTGCCTCGTGGGACACTAGTAGTCTGACCCATGGTGGTCATCCAAACTAGGGTTTCATAGAAACCCTCTCTCTCCTCTGCAATCCTAAAACTCTCGCCTTCTCAATTTCTTCGTTGCCTCGGTCTCACTATCGCAAACTCACTAATATATCACTTACTCACATAGAAGATATTAAAATGAACTTGTGTGAATGTACTTATGAGAGACTCCTTGAGGTGTATTTATACATTTTCTAAGTAACCTCTTTCATTAACTTTAGGGCTTCTTGAACTTTCTTGTTAAAACCACTTTACCCTTCAATTAATGACTTGCAATCATTTAGGGGCTTCTTAACCATTCTTCGTGGCTTCCAACTTCATGAGGGCGTATCTCCCTAACCATGAGGAACCACGTGGCATACCACATAGCATTAGAAACATCACAATGAGGACTATCCATCTATGAGTGTGTTACTTGCATTTACACAATACTTAATGTTTGTATTCCTCAAAAAAATTTGGGTTCCATGACCATACTTCTGTGGCTTCTTATAGATTGCTTCAAATGCACCCATCACATATGTTGACATCAATGGAAACCATGTTTGTTGACATCAATGAAAATCAACCATCCAAAAAGGATCGCCTCCATCTATCCACCACTGGATCAAGATCTACCACTAGGGACTCCCATCTATATTTGACTTTCTTGGGCTCTTTAGGTTTCTCTGGTTTAGAGATTTCCAAAGGGATGGTTGGAAACTTGTAAAATTGGGAGACTTTGAGGGCTTGGGGTGGAAGCTAGCTCCTTTGCATTTTCCGATATTCATGAACAAATCGACATGTGTTATGTTGATTTAAAAGGCCACTATACTCTTTAGGGTGAGATAATATGCTAACAAGGGCTCCTTTGGTGGAACTCTACTCATGGTACAAGTTGCACAAAATCACCACTTCCTTGTAATATGGGCATGAAATAAGTTGTGTGGTTTGTAATTTTCTTGAGAAATATTTCTTTAGTTGTCTTGATACATACTTAGGATATTGTTAGGGTGTGTTTCACTATTTTTGAACATGAAAAATCAAATAACTTCAAATATGGATTAGAAGAGGTACTAAATTAGTACATAATGCCATATACATTTTGATAGTGAACTCTAGTTTTTTTATCAAGTTCTAGGAAATGATATTTCCATGACTAAAATAACCTAATTGTGCATTAATAGTGGTTCTAGTTTGGTTGATGATATGTTGGGTAATAATCATACTAAATAAAGGTGTGATATTCAAGCAGGTTGTCCTAGCTGAAGAAAAAGGTCATGTACATGTCATCACACTAAATAACCCACATAAATTGAATATCGCTAATAGGGAAATGGTAAGATAATCATTGATCAATTTTCCTCTCTAATTGATGGTCACACTACAAGGAAAAGACCCTTTAGTGGAAATGTTTGCGGGCACCCCTATAAAAATAGCCCAAAAATACATTTATAGCGGAGGCGAGCGGGAGGAGGTTTTAGCGGATGTTTTTTTACGGTGCTTTTATAAAAACACAACGCACCAATGCCATCAAAAATGGAGCACCATAGTAGGGTTATTTCAAATAAAATTATACTCTGGTGTGCTACATAAATACTAACTCACTGGGGTGCATATTTTCTCTCGAAAAATGTGCACTATGGCGGGATTATTTTTAAAAAAATTATATACGTCGATGCGCTACTTAAACATGAACGCATCGATGCACAAATTTTCTCTCAAAACATGGCACACTATGGTAAGGTTTTTTAAAAATATACTTTGGTGTGCTACTTACTACAAACGCACCGAGGCCTCTAAGAATTGAGCATGCCATAAAAGGGTTAAATTAAAAAAAAAATTACCAACCGTAAAATTCATTTTTACCCTTTTTTGTGTTGTAGAGCTCTCAAGCACTGGTGAAATGTTTGCCTCTCTAAAGCACGCTACACCGGTGCAAATGTTTCCTCTCTGAAGCACCCTTAAAGACTCAAGTATTTGGTGAACTCCCAACTAATACGTTATCTAACAAAATTTTAATCTATATTAGTTGGTAATTCATAATTGTGTATGATTATGATGACAATTTGAGTTCTTATGTCCATGATGTCCATGATGGGAATCTTTCTCCATGGGTACCTACTATCATCTGGATTTCCCTTCCCATATCGCCATCATGATCATCAATGCAAATTATAAACTTGTGTGATCTCGCCGTCAATTATCATAACCGTCTCTCAAAATCCTAATATATAATCATTGCTCGTTTATAATATAGTTGGGAGTTCACTATATCCTTGAGTCTACAGCATGCTTAGTCTAGCAAAATTCTAATATGTATTACTGCAAATTTCTAATCTATATTAGTTGCTAATTCATAATTGTGTGAGATTATGATGACTATATTGTTGGTTGTGGAGCCTGATTATGTTCCTGATTCAGAGGTCCTTGCTTTCAGCCATGTTTATACCCCATGAAGACTTTACACCCCAGAAGTTTGTACACTCTTCCACGCAGGGGAGTGCAGAGCAGGTACCCCCTTTGCAGGGTTCGGGGGGGCTATCCCCCCTACTAGGGGGTTCGGGGGCAAGCGGGCCCCCGGTGAGGGTTTGAGGGTAGCGTCCCCCGATGGGGGTTCAGGGACGAAGCCCTCAAAGGAAAAATTGCCTTGTAAATGTATATTGTAATTTCATTGTAAATCTAGACCGTTCATTATAAGGTCGCAGATCTAATGGTANGTATTGTATTCTGAGAGAGGAGACTATGAGAGAAATAAGAGGAAGTTACAGCGGGTTTTGTTGTAGGTTGTATACCTTCATTTGCTGGATAATAATAAAGGAAGGACCTGGAAATTTCTCTGGTGGACGTAGCCCACACTGGGTGAACCACGTAAATCTATGTCTCTCTTGTATTGTGTATCTTCTGTGTTTTTTTTCCGCATTTGTTTTATTTTATTGCTTCGCGGTCCTGTTTTTCTAACATATACTATTTTAAGATAATTTAAGATGAATATATTATTTTATTCACAAATAAAAATTCATATAACTTTTAAAGCATACGAGTGTGTATATTTAAACTCATCGCATCGGTGCATATATAATACTAAAAGGGCGCATAATGGTAGGGTTATTTTAAAAAATATATAATCCAGTGCGCTACGTAAAAACGCAAGCACCAGTGCATCTAATTATATAGCAAATTGTGACAGGGTTAAATAAAAACAATTATGCACCATTGTAGTATTATTTCAAAAAAATATAATCCGATGTGTTCCCTAGTATACAGATGCATCGACGAGCACCGGTGCTCTAAAAGGGCACACCATGGTAGGTTTATTTGTAAAGAAATATAATTGGGTGCGCTATGTAAATATTGACACACCGGCGCATCTATTAATTGAGTGCATCAAAACAGGGTTTAAATAAAAAAAAACTTATTGGTCATAAAATTATTTTTTACCCTTTTCAATGTTGTATAGCTCTCAAGCACCGGTGAAAATTTTGTCTCTCTGAAGCACCTTGTCATCAGTGCTTCCCTTTCTTTCCTTCCTTTCATCTATTACTCTGTGTGTGGCATTCGAATTTTGCCAAACGGTGGGAAAATTTGGTTTTTTTTACTACATGGCAACCATGTCTCCCAGATGACAAAATGTCGAGGTAATTTCTTTGTTTCTTTATAACTTAAGTTTTTAGCAGATTAAAATTCAAAATTGAGTTAAATTTCCACTGTTTAAAAAAAAAAAAATTGCACGGTGCGTTCGAGTTGTTTTGCTCGCACCAAGGCTGGTGCACCCTGAAAATTTATAGGGTGCACCGAGACACAATGCCACATTTTTATGTGGTGCGTTGGTAAATATTAACGCATCGGTGCATTCATTTACCGATGCCCTACATAAAATAATATAGCTAATTTGGGTGGTGCGTATAATTACTATTAACACACCAAGGCATTACAATAAATGATGCACCACATGAATCAGATATATTATTTTACGCAGTGCATTGGTAAGCATGTGCACCGGTGCATTAATGTTAACCAACGCACCACCATAAAAACGTGTCTTTGTGTTTCAGTGCAACCTCTAAATTTTTAGGGTGCACCGTCTACGATGCACGCAGAATGACTCTAACGCACTGCCAAAAAAAATTAGAGGCAAAATGCCAAAGTCCCATAATTATCAATTTTAAAAAATTAGTGGTGCGGTGTGTCTCCTTTCCTAAAAAGCACTGGTGCATGTAGGGAAATTAGACGCACAGCCTTAATTATTTTTTTTTAAATTGTTTTACGGTGCTTTAGGATTTTATGTTGTTATTATTTTAAGCGGTGCATAGGATAACCTTAACGCACCGGTTCATGTGATAAACTTAACGTGTTGGTGCGGTAAGGTTATACAATGTATCACAAAAAATAATATAAAAAAATTCTACGGTGCATTATGTTACATGGGCACATTGTGGACGGTGATCACAATTATTGTAAGCACCATGGGCGATGCTTGAATATTTTTACTATGCACCAGGGATGAAATTTACTTATTTTTTGAAGTTATTTTTCCATATTTATAAGCAAATTTCTCATTTAGTAGATTTTTTGTATGTTTTATGTATGAGGCAGATGTATTTCATATGTTAATCATGCAGAGATGTCACCAGAGAGAGAAGCAGTAAGAGAAGAGGGTTGACCTGTACAATGTTGTATGGGATTGGGAGGCGAGCAAGAGGGAGATGGATTTGTACCCTCACCCTATTACTATAGTGACTCATGTTCTCTTGAGGAATGTAGGCCTCCTTAAGTACTATGAGGAGGATACATCCCTGAAGGGGCACTCCGAGTTGTTGGTGCAGTTGATCCGTCGATGGGATGTCCATCGATAGGATTTTTGTGTGGGTCATGATCAGTGGTACCATCCCACTGAGGAGGATATGTATTTTATCACTGGGATATCCACGAGAGGGGAGGATTTTCCTCAGTTCCTTGATGTCCCAGTAGGTGTTGCAGCAAAGAGTCATATCATGTACTCTCAGCGATATATTAGGGTTGATGTATTGTCCCCAGTTGATTTCTAGGTGTCTGGTGAACAACTACGGATCGCTTATTTCAGTATAGAGGAGGTTAGGTGCCTCTCGCTGTTAGTGACGATCATTGCACACTTTACCAGTGATGGGTAGCACATTAGTTTCCCTTTTTTGTATTTTTTCGATTCTTTGGTATAGAGGCCACGATGTATTAGATGGTCTACCATTTTTTTGCAGTGGTTTTGTATAGCTCTAGATAGATGTCGAGATATGATACATGGGAGGGTGAACTTCCCTTTTGCTTCAGAGTTGTTTTTTTAATTTTTTGAGAGGTTTCTAGAGATGAGGCCTACTTTTGTCTGTCAACCTGCTAGGTCGATGACTTGGGTGCGGATGCACATGTGGGGAAAGAAGATTCCCAAGAAAGGGCAGTTGGAGTTTTCGACCAGGATTTTCACTAACGCACTGGGGCTTCTAGCCGGTGAGGTCAATCACATGTTTGTGATGGTTTCGTATCCATACATGAGGTTGGATTGGCGAGGATGTTCGAACATGCTCTTCAGACTGAATGAGCCACCAGATGATAGAGGTAACATTAGTGTTTTGTTTACTTAATCTAGTTTCATTTTATTGTCTTACTTAATTAGAATAAAATTAATTCTAACATGTTGTTCAACTTGTTTTATTAAATTATTTAATGAAACTCTATAATTATTGTTGTGTACTATATTTTGTATATATTGGCACATTCATTGGGGATGTGCATCCTCCCCCACCAGATATCGATGAGGAGATGATGCATGAGGCTGCGGTGGGTCAGGGTCCTCGGGTGGAGATACTCGGCGGCATGCACCGTAAGCCAGATACTAGATTCAGATTGGAGTTGGGAAACCAAATTTGTGCATTTTTGGTTGAGGTGGGATTTTTCCCTGTGTTGATGCGAGACATCGGGGTAGATCCTAGGATCTTGGCACTTTGGAGGGAGATGTTGCATGATATGAGGCCTCTTATGTGTCATATTGTTAGAGCTTCCAGGCTACTAGCAAAGAGGAGGGTTGTCGATCATATGAACTCTTCCTACACTACATGTTCATCTAGCACCCCATTGATGGATGAGGGTGGTCATGATCCTTCTCCACATCCTCCTCCTCCTCCTTCACCTCACCCGGATCATGAGTAGGCATCACCTAAATTTCTTCCTCCTCCTCCTCCTTCACCTCACCCAGATGAGAAGGAAACACATATTCCTCCATCGCATGTTTCTCATCAGAGAGTCATCCAACCACTTCCTCCTGACCATCCATCATCTTCTACTATAGACCAGGCCTCCAATACTGTTGTAGATATGATTATCTCATTAGTTGGACCAAATATGTTATATCAGTTATTTCACTTGTTCATGATATATATATGGTGCATTTTTTTTTGTTCATGTTGATGTACTTAATTTGTATGTTGATGTTGATGTGTATATTGCTAGGTCATGTTCGATATGTTTGATAAATGTGTATGTTAAATGATGCTTGTTATATGTGTGTGATGATGATGTTAGACAATGCTTGTGTTTTTTTAGATGTGATCACAATCATGATGCCCTGTTAGATTATTAGATTTGTGTGCTAGCTAATTAATGATGTTTATATTTTCTAGAGGTATATATATGTTTTTTTTCATAAGAAAAAAAACTGCTATATTCATAAAGGAATATACATGTTGTTGTATTTTATGTCCAACCTTGGTAGGATTCCTTCCATTTCTATACTACCTATACATCTTCTACTACATAAACAGGCCTTTTAAGACCTTTTAAAAAAACTTTCTACAAATTCTTCCATCTGTTCAAAAAAAATATTTACAGCCTTCCAAAAAAGAAAAACAAGCCTCTTCAGAGGTGGAATTCCATTTTCTCAGTTTTTGTTCCTTCAAAGAACTTGTAAAATATGAAGTCTCCTTTTTGCAGTTGCAGGGATTCCTTTCAGAGTTCATATTCCTTTGTGTTTATCTCCCTCGGAATGTGTTGAAAGGAAATCCATTCGAAATATCTGAAAGTGAGATTTATGTCTCTTAGTAATGATGCCAACCTTGGATTTTGGATGTTGTTGAGGCCCCTTTCCCAGTCAATCACCAGCTTGGAATCACCGAACACTTGTAGCTTTGTCAGATTTTTTTCTTTGGCAGTTTCCAGAAGATTCTAAAGTGCTATCAATTCATCTCTATTGTTTGTTCCACCTCCTGGTGCATATCTAATATGGATGTAGTGTTTGTGAATGATAAACAAAAGCACCCTTACTCCGCATGAAGGAGGGTGTCCTTGGATAGCCCCACCGAAAAATCCCCAATGGATGGTGTAATCAATGGGAGGGGGAACTATAAAACAATGTTTTCTTGTCCTGAGCTCTGTCTTGAATTCTCCAAACTGACTAATCAAAATTTCCGCAGTCACTTCTGGGGGAACAATCTTATATTTAAAAACAACATTGTTTCTTTCCCACCAAATGTTTGAGATCATGATGCCTGGAAGACCTGCAGATAAGGTTGTTGTCTTGTCTCTAATCCAGGTTCTAAAACAGTTTTCAATAAATCCCTAGTCCCAATTGGCCTTGGTTTTTAGCTAGTCTTTTATTATCTACACAACCTTTCCTACATAGGGACATTAGATAAAAAGGTGAGTAATGGTTTCTTGATTTTCATTACATAGAGGACATCCGCTAGGTCCACACCATCGTCCACTAAGGTAGTTGTCCCATGTCAAAAGTTTATTGTTTAGTGATATCCAAAGAATCAGTTTACATCTAGGAGGAGATTTGATTTTCCACGAGGGATTCCACCACCACTTTGAGTGTGTCACCAATTTTTATTCTATCTAGGATTTATATCCCAACTTGACCGAGTAAGAGTCATTCTATGGGTTTTTTGACCAACAAAGGGATCCCTCAAAATATCTATCCAAGGAAATGAAGTTTACACATAATAGGGATATGAAGGAGTTCCATTTGTCTCGTATTTCTAAGGGGAGATCCATGGAGTCTTCATTCTTCCATCCCCCTCTTCCTCGAATTTGGAAAAAACCAATGTTGAGGTCTCTCAGGAAGCAGATGTTTTTTCCTTTAAGGAGTAGAAGTAAGGGAGAGGATATTTTGTAATTGTTTCCAACTCCCAGCCACATATCTTCTCCCAACATCACCTTTTCCCTATTTCCAATGCGCCATACAGTCAAGTTTCCAACAAGGGGTAAAGTTTGCACAAGTGTTTTCCAGACAATTGAGCCTTTGGAGGATTTCATAGGCTCTCGGAACCATTCAAATATAGACATAGTAGGAAAATACTTGGAGTTCATAACTCTTACCCAAAGTGTGTTGCCCAGTGTTATACGATATAGGTTCCTTCCTTCTAAGGCTCAGTAAAAAAGTCTTAAATTTTTTAGACCTCAATCGCCCATTTATTTAGTTGCAACGATTGAGTTCCAATTGACCAAAGGGGTGCATCCAATAATGTTTTGTCCCTTCCATAGAAAGAGAAAATTTAGGTGGTAAATATGATCCAGAACTCCCTTAGGGATTTCAACTATTGAATTCCAATAAACAGGAATTCCTTATAGGACTTCTTTAATTAATACTAGTCATCCTCCTCTAGAGAGGAGTCTGTTGACCCAAATGGCTATGCGGGCCTTGAATTTTCTTATTAATCAGCCCTAGTCTTCTTTTCTATAATTTTTTGGTTTTAAGTTAATACCCAGATACATGAGTCCTTCAGAGAGAGGTTTTCTTGGTGCAGGAAAAGTATTGGCAATGGAGGCTTATTCTTCATTCTCACAGTGATTAAGAAGTAGACATGACTTTTCCATGTTTATTTTAATTCTCGTGGCTCTGCAAAAGAGGTTTAAAATATTCTTAAAGGAAATCAGGTTCCTCTCTGATCCAAAAACGTTGCAAAAGATATCATCTACGAATAAAAGGTGGGATATTGATTATGATTTAGAGACTGTAATTCCTCTTAAGAGGCCCTTAGACCTTGCCTCCTTTATCAAATAGTTGAGTGCTTCTACTATGATCAAGAAAAGAAAGGGGGAAAGAGGGAAACCCTGACAGATACCTATGGAATCTTTGAAGAAACTGGACGGGGCTCTGTTGATAAGGATGCCAAAGGGTTCACTTTGAATGCACCCCATTATCCAATTGACAATTTTTAAGCTCATACACATTTGGATAAGGACCAGGCACAGGAAATTCCAGTTTACTCGGTCATGGGCTTTGGATAGGTCTAGTTTCAGGATGAATGCCTTGAGATTTACTTTCTTTACAAAGTGGAGCACTTTCTGAGAAATGGTTATCATGTCGTGTATTTGTCTGTTATGGAGGAATCCAAATGGTTCTTCCCCAATGAATTCACTTAGCATCGGTCTAAGTCTCCTAGAGATGATATTTGTAATTAATTTGTAGATGACATTACAACAGGTGATCTCTCTGT
Organism: Picea mariana; assembly: GCA_032191745.1. Lineage (NCBI taxonomy): Eukaryota > Viridiplantae > Streptophyta > Pinopsida > Pinales > Pinaceae > Picea > Picea mariana. The sequence goes on along the minus strand of JASDQU010752990.1, from coordinate 21,951 downwards.
AATTTTCAAAGTAAGAAGGGCATTGTTTCTTTGAGATAAGACACAAGAAGGTGGCATTGAGAGAACCATGAATTTTTCCTTCCTTTTGTAATTCTCTTACCACTAGAAGCAGATATGTTTTTAGAAGGTTATAAAAATATTTGAAGAATTCCATCGTAACTCCATCTGGGCCTGGGATTTTTCCATTCTTCATGGATAACAAGGTCGCCTTTAGTTCTTATTCTGACACTTCCTCCTCTAATGATAGGTTCATTTCTTCGGAGAAGTCGATAGGGAATTTTCCCACTACCTTCGGGATTTCTTGGATGGGCATTCGAGGGAGGATGAAAAGTGATTGTTGAAGAAATTTACCTCGATCTTCACCTTGTCCTAAAAATATATGGCCAGATTCCTTTGCTCATATTTGATTTCCCAGATTGTGTTGAGGTTTCTTCAATAGTTCACAGGTGAAAAAACTTTGTGTTATTGTCTCCTTTTATGCAAAGAGCCCTACTCTTTATATGCCATTATTGTTCCTCTGTCTTGAGCCACTTGGAACATTTATCCTCCAATTCTCTTAATTATGTTAACTTTGCATTAGTAAGGGGGGATTCCTCCAGGTTTCTAAGGACCTCAACTAATCTATCTTTAGTTTCCCAAATGAGTCAGGACCTCTTGGACTTCCATAAAGGGAGCCAATTTTTTATGGCATTTTTCAGTTTTTTTAGATTTGTTGCAAATTGCACCATGAGTGGAGATTGATTCATAGGGGAAAGCTTGACCCGTGAGGAAAGGACCAGATTCTTGAAATTTTCCCCTTCCAGCCAAGATTGGCAAAATTTAAGGGGTGACGGGGGGGACTCAAAACCCAAGGTCCATTGCAGTGTGACGAGGTGGTGATCTAAAATGACTCCCACCTCTACCTATGATATGGAATTTGAGCCCAAGTTTAGTAAGGCTTTGGATACTAAGAAATGGTCCAATATATTTGCAACTTCCTCGTCCCCAGTTCTGAAATTCCTCCAAGTTGGAGATAGCTTTACAGGTTCAATGTCCACCAAGTTGGTCTTCTCAAAAAGGATTGGAAAAAACCGCTTTGCCTATCGACCATGGGGTGTGCACCCCAAGCCTCCCGCAGTGAAAGGGTAGGATTAAAATACCCCACCCATCCCGCCACCAGAAAAGGGTCACGGAAAATGCCTGCAGAAACCAAATCCTCCCAAAAGAAGGTCCTATCAGAATAAGGACCGTAAATGTTCACCATCGATGAGGTTAAATTGTTTTTCTTGTGTTTTAACTTGATTGAAATTGTAGAGCGAGCAAATGAAGAGAAAATATCCTAGAAATTTTGGGTCCATCTAGTTAGTAGACCTCTTGAGAGACCTGAGGCATTGATTGTGCTAAAAGACCAATTCCTAAGCCAAGGACTGAAGGTTTCGTTGGCTTTCTCACCAGAGCACATTATCTCTTGGATGAGGATGATATCTGATTTTAGGCTGAGGAGAAATATTTTGAGGGCTAGATTAGTAGGGGCACCCCCAACCTTGTTCATGTTGAAAGAGAGGAAGATCATTTTTCCCTTGTCGAAGGGGCTTTTCCTGCTCTAAGGGCCCTTTTGATGGTTGCTTGGGTGCCTTTGTGAATTTTTTCATCTACTTTCTCTTTTTCTTTTGATATCAAGGATTGTATGCCTACCTGAGTGAGAAAGGGAGGGTTAAGAGATAAACCTTCAAAGGAAGGGGATTTCTCCTGAGATTTATCCCTCAAGGCATATCTATTACCCCAAGGAGAAAGAGGATCTTCAGATCAAGAAGGAAGGGGATGAAAGGAAAGAGAGGATTTGTGTGTGAGAGAAGAGGGATCCCGAGAAGGGGGGAGGGGGAGGGAGTCATCAAGGGAACTTTCGGGAGAGGGAGGAAGAGCTCTCGCGAGGTCGGCTTCCTGTACCGGAAATTTTGGCGGAGCTGAGTAAGGGGAGAAAGAAAGGGGTTTTTCAGGGGAAAGAGAGGACCTGGGAGAAGGGAGAGGACTTGAGGGAAAAGAAGGATCCAACACCAAAATAGAAGGAAAAGGTGAAGAAGGGGGCTTGGGATGCATACCTGAAGTAGGATCTTGGGTAACCAATTTTCCTAGAGCTTGACTGGAGAGTACCCCTTTTTCGATATCCAGAGAACATGCTTCATTCTTCCCTTCCACAGAGCCAACCTCCACTGATTCCTTCTTTTTTTATTGTAGACTTGTTTTTCCACTTACTGGCATGAGGTTGTTGTAGTGGTGCAATTCTGGAATACTAAGAGCGTATATGGCCAATTTCATGGTAGTCATGGCACCTAAAAGGTAGTCTCCAATAGTCTACCTTCTGGTTCCAGGTAATTCTAGCATAAACTAGGTCATTGTTGCCTAATGAACCCTCTCTTACATCCACTTCGACCAAAATCCAAGACCACTTGTGGTCTTTTTTTTAATCCTGGTTGGGTTCGAGTTTCACAAAGCTCAGTTTGTTACCAATGGATTCTAATGCTTCCCTAGACCAGAAATCCAGAGGCAATCTGAGAAAGATTTCCCACATTTTCATTACTGTCATAGATTCCTTAAGGGGGTCAAAGTCCACAGTCCATGGTTTCATGGATAAACCATATGGGCCCCAAGACCAATTCTACCTATGAATTTCTCTATAGTCGACATCTGAAATAAAAGAGAAGGAGATCCATCTTCTGAACAGTATGTCTATTTTAGGGACGTAAACAATTAAGTGTTTCCATTGGTTTTGCATCCATCCTGTTAGGGCCTTTTCTCCTGGGGATTTTCCATTAAATATTCCAACTAGAGTCTTCCCCATGAGTTGGGGTATGTTTCTAAGGGGAATGTCGTCTCCTACAACCATTTTCACATAGCCCCTTTTTTCCTTGATACATCGGGATGAGAATTTTTGAGTCAGTACGTCACTGCCAGATACACCCTTCTCTTCCTTTGTTTGTGTGTTCATAGAGGTAAAAACCTTTCCTAATGGAGGAGAATATGTGGGTTTGGGAGAGGAGGAGGGCATACTGTAGGGGGAGGGAGGTCGCAAGCATGAAAGGATTTCATGCGAAGGGAAGGGAGAGGCATGCTTGAGATAGCCAGAGCCACGGGGTAGCAGTGAATGCAGGGGAATGTGAGGAGTCGAGCGAGAGTTTTGAAGTGAGTCTAGGAACTCTCCTTGGGACACGAAGGCTGAGGGACTAGGGGGAGGCCTTGTAGTACAAATCCTCCAAGTCGGAGGCCTCCATGTGTCCTAATCAAATGGAAGGCACATGAGCCTCACCAAAGAGAAAGTAATGTACATTGTCAGAGATGTTATCACTCTGTAAATTCCCAGAGGTTGTATAAAGGGAAGAAAGAATTTACAAGAGGTAACCTTAACCAACCACTTCGAAACTAGGATCTAGCCTTGCCAGTTTCAGAGAGGGATCTCTTTGTAGGATTTAGATTTGTTTGGATTTTTTAGGTTTTAGGCTAGTTATAAAGAATAATACCGAGTTGTTTGTGATTTTTAAATAGACTGGTTGAATGTCATTTACGCTTCCATTGGACTATGGGGTCTGTTTTAGAAAAAGGAGATCAGAGGACAACATTTAAAAGATTCGTTTTGCAGGGCAAAGAAATGCAATTGTTGGATCCTTTTAGAAATAAAATGATGGATTTGAAGAAAAGGTGAGATATCAGTTAAAACAAAAAAGCGATTAAGAATTTATTTGTTATAACATCAGAAGGAAAACATATAAATCTATAAAAGATTAAGAACGGAGTGCGCGATGGAAAATTCTACAACTTTAACTTCTTTTAGATATTAGATTAGAAAACAAAATGATAACTGAGAAAGAAAACCTTTACGAAGACAGATAAAACTTCACCAACAATTAACATGCAGGAATCCTGTGAAATGTCTCTTTGTATTACTGGAATGATCTATTTTGAAACGATTACAGATTACAACTTGCTCGGGCATAAAAATCAACCCCCAGAACTTCAAAGCTTGAAGTATTTATATTAAAGATTACAAATGATCCTGTCATCAATGATCAGGACGTGGCATATGCAATTTTTAACTATCTAAATAACAAGATGCAAAAATATGGGAATTGATAACGATGTGTCGAATCTCTCATGTTGATTTTGGGGAAGACCGTTGGTGAGTCATTCATGTGACTTTGACTGCACTAGATGTTTACTTGGACAAAATATTTATCTTTATTCGATCAATTCGCACGGCTCATCCCATCTCTGTGTACCGGGGATGGTAACTTTCAATAGTTGGTGGTAGACTTCATCCATCTCGGTATACTTAGCAAAAGTCGGCTTGGTGAGGAAAAGGTACTTGATGTCGTGTGGTATGCTGAGGTTAGGTTGAAAAGTCTCCAAGAACGCTTTGCCTGTGATGCTACCCTGTATCCCTAATAACTTGGAACTGTCTTAGGCCATGGTGGCAATATTTTGCTTATAATCTAACAAAGTCATCAATTTATCATTTAGGACAAATAAACCAGGAAGGACCTTTTTATATAAGGCCTCAATCTTGCTAAAAAATCTATGAACCCCAATGTCCATGTTCTGAGCTTTCTCCTCCAATTATAGCATTAATCCTCTCTTGGTCAACACTCTTTTGACTTCAAGGATAGTTTCTGTCATGTCTTCAACTTTTAGGTCTTTAAGCTCTTCCTTGGTTTTTGAATTCAAAAACTTGATGATCTTGTTGGTTGCCAAGGGAATCTCAACCAGCTCTGTTCTTATCCTGTCAATGGCCTGCCTACTCTTTAACACTAGATCATGTTGCTCGAACATGATTTTCACCATGGGACAAATTTCATTTATGGATTTCGAGATATCTGTCCATATATTTTCCTTAGCCTCTGCTAATGTCTTACCTGCCACTGTTTGTTTCTGAAGCTGTTGTATTTCCTTCTTGAGATTCTCTGATACTTGTCTCTCAATATTGTATCTTGTTTGGAAAGAAGACTTGAGTTCCTGTAGAATTTCAATCTCCATTTTCATCCTATTGATCTATGTTCCCTGCAGAGTCATCTCCTCCGTGGAATTTGCTAGCTCCACAGTTTTTTCTAGTGCCATCAATGGAGTTTTTGATAGAATTTTTGTTGTAGTGGTTGTTGGCACAGCTGTTGTACTGACTTTCGTGATGGGAACTACACTCAATGTAATGAATTCCATCGGGGTCGATTGTTCCTTCTCTTTCAATAAATTTTCCAACTCTGCCTCCATTTCCCTGAGCTGTTCGTTCTGTTGCATGATAAGTTTCAGCAATTCTTCTTTCTTGATTTTTGCCTCGGCTATTTCTTTATCTTGTGAATCCTCTGTTGGTGGTAATTTCAGTTGTTTTCTCAAATATGCAATATCATCATTCTTTTTCTTCAACATTTCCTCTGTTGCTTTTACATTCGAGGGATCATACCCAATCTTGAGCACCAACTCCTCTAAGGATTTTATTATGTTATCCTTTGCAAAAGAGGATATCTTTTCCAACTTCAATTGGGTCTAAACATTGCTTAAAGCCACCTGTAAATTTGTTGTTGTAGAGGAAGCATGTGCCAATGTGGGGAAAACCATTTCTCCAGTCTGTCTGTGCAAGTCCATCTAGTCAGCTGGATGGACTTGTTTGGTGTCAAAAATGATAGTTGAACTCTTGTAATCAGTGATCTCTTTGGGTTGAGACACCTGTGCTTGCAGAAACTCCAGATGCATTCTTCTTTTCTCTGTGTCAAAGGCTGACAACAATCGATGTTGTGTTGTGGAAGTTTGCTTCCAAAACTGAGAGTAGGTGTTGTTGGTCAGCGTCTAGTTCTTCTTTTTAATCATTTCATATTTTTCAAAAATGCTCAGAGGTATAGATCCTTGTGGAGTTTGGGTGGTCACAACTATCTCTATTTATTTATTTGAAGAAGAGTTTGACACCACCTGTTGTCTTCTTTCAATCACTATGGCAGAGTAGGGCTCTTCCTCACCAGACATGTGAGTAGCATGAGTGATTTTGGGTTTCTTGCTGTATACCTGAAAATCTTCTACTGATACCTCGGTGATTGAAGGTGAAGCATCTTTTCTTGGCCTTTTTTCCTTAGGTACCTGTGGAGTGGTAGTCAGTGAAAAAGAGACTGAAGGAGATTATTGTGGCTCTGTATAGACCAGAGTGTTTGCTTCCCACTCTATCTGGTTCACATAATTTTCAATTTCTGGTTTGAGGGTGTGAGCATAAGGTGAACTTTTGTTCTTGGATCTCATCTCTGCAATGATCCCACTGGGGTCATATCGCCAAATGAAACTGGTGTTGAATTTCATTTCCTTCAATAGTTTATCTGCCTCTTCCCTGGCAGCTCGACTATTGCAAATAAACGGTCTTATTTTCCCTTTGATCCTCCTCTGGTGTTTTTTCTACAGAGACACAAAATGGATGTCATCTGAGTTTATCATCTGATGAATATACTCCAGTGCGAATATTCGAACAAGCACGTACTTGGGCAACTTGTATGGAGCTAGTTCACACCCATACACTCTAATTTCTGAGTGATTATGGTATAACCAGTCCCCAGTCTTTGCGAGATTCGAAAGGCGCAAAACTCTTTGGATATCCTCATTTATCCTTGGCTCATGTATTCCACTAAGCATGCCTACAACTAGGTGTTAAAACAACTCAATGAATTGTTTAAAAGTGAACTCAGTGGAGTTTCTCCTAAGCAGCGACGTCCATAAAGTGATTGCTTGAGGTTTTCCTTCCTTGTCCATCTTCTGCATGTGAAAGGAAAATTTGTCTTCTTGATAGAACATGAACATGTAGGCCAGTATTGAAGAATACCGGAACATGCCTTCTATAGGGAAATTTTCCAGCTGGTCATGCAGGTTCTCGGTCAAGAAACCGTTGTAATCGAAATGGGTGGTGACTTTCTCTTCAGTAGAGAAAATGGACAGGAAACCTAAGATAGGTTCATCCACCCATTCATATAAGAAGTAACCAAGCAAGCAACACGGTGTGGAGATAATCTGGTTTCCCTTTTCGAAAAATATGGAAGAATGGTAGGGAGGATTCTTTTTAGGGAATTAGGCATCTTGAGGGAGGAAAAGATCAAAGATTTACGCTCTCTGGAGAAACGATAAATTCTGATACATTTCTGTCAGAATTTCAAGTGTAAGGGGGGAACGAGGTTCGACTTTGGGTACCTGCATCATTTGACTGATGGCCTTAGGTGTAATTAGGAAAAAGGTTTCTCCAGTCGAAGACACTATAGATCTCTAATCAGGGAGGTAGTGCGCTTGGCATTTGAGAGCAAATTCGGGGAAATGATAGATATGGGGAAAAATATACAAGGGGAAATTCAACTGCCAAAGCCCAATTTCATCACTCTGATCGATGAAGGTGTCTTTAAAACATAACTATAACTCAGAAAAATCAAACTCGGACCTGGATTCTGAGATCAAGTAGTCTTTGTCTGCTAACGGGATCTAGTCAAGATTGACCAGAGGTGGGAGAAAAGGATTTTCCTCCGCATTTGACTTTTTTCTTTTGGGCGCCATTGATTTCCACCGATACCTGCACACTGAACACACGTTAGTAGGCGAAAACTCTGGTTGGATGAGGTGTTGTGGAGGCGAAGGAAAATGAGTCTTTGATACACAGGGAGTGTAAGTGGAATAGGAACTGACCGAAACGGGGTTGAATTTGAGTGAACGGGTATCTGTTGGGCAAAAAAGGACAGGTCAGATGAACAACGGGTATGTGGCCAGTCAGAAATGCCCAACGGGTCATTTAGAGCTTGAGAGTGTAAGGTGAAGGACATCTGACGTGTGAAAACGGTTGACGTGCAGAAAGGTGATTGGAAGATGAACGGAATGGATATGACCCGTAACGGTTAGTTGGAGGGGACATGTTGATGGGGTGACGAAATGGGATTTTCAATTGATGAGTGTAAGGTGAAGGACATCTGACGTGTGAAAACGGTTGACTTACAGAAAGGTGATTGGAAGATGAACGGAATGGATATGACCCGTAACGGTTAGTTGGAGGGGACATGTTGATGGGGTGACGAAATGGGATTTTCAATTGATGTTTCGGGGTGTGACATCTCTAAATGATGGTGGTGAGTTGGAAGAATGATAGGCAGTGAATAGTTTGGGGTGGAGAGGTAAGATGTAACGAGATAATGCCACGTAGGGATGGGGCCCGCATGGACACAGCTTCATTTCGGAGCCCCCCTGCCTTTAAAAGTAGAAAAATTTGCGAGGTCCGGGATCAATGGCTGGTCATTGATCTGAACAAAGCTAGATCAGTCATTGATTCGAGTGTGCTACTTAACCATCATGTTGGACCCCCTCCACTGTTAAAAGTAGAACAATCGGGGGGGTCCTGGAATCTTTTCAGAGCCATCCATTTGCGTGTTAGTGGAGCAACCATAGATCTGAGTGCACCTTTTAATTACCTTTTCGGACCCCCCCCCCTTCCCCCCAATCGTTAAAGGTTGAATGATCGGGGGGGTCCAGAGTCTTTTCTGAGCCGTAGATCTGGGCGCCGATAGCTCAGTCGTAGATCTAGGCCTGATCTTTAATCTCCAGGGAAATTTAATATATGATGCAGAACTTAGGCTTAATGACTTTTTATGGGTTTTGCGCGCTGCTCCTCTTGCTTTTTATCACCATGGGGTTAGAAAAACATTTCATCATCAAAAATCATGCATTTTTCGTCGATCATCTTACATATTTTATTGAAAGGAAGTTCACTAACCTATGTCCTAACCTACTCATTTGCACCTTTAGCCCAGCTTAGACTATTGGACTAAGAAAATACTCTACCTAGGGGTTATTTGACCAAGATTAGACTGTTTGGTCAAATTTATTCAAGAAACTAACCTGATTACTTGACTAAGGTTGGACAGTTTAGCCAAGCTTATTCACTAATCCTAGATACTCAAATTTAAAAGACTTGGCCATGTTTAAACTATATGGATCAAGTCATTGTCATTTCATGGGGCTTTATCCATTTTCTTTTTTGCCCTCTTTTATTTTTCTCATTTTTTCTTTTTCTTTTCTTTTCATTTCTTCTTTTTTCTTCTCTTCTTTTTTATTTTCTTCTTTTTCTTTTATTTTAGAATACAGCAATATCTGCTAGCCAAAAACACTAAAGGAACAAAATCACAATCACCATTTGATCCTATAAATTATAGGGTTATAACAGGAAAAGTGACTAGAAGCGGGGAAAGGGAGTCGGAAAGAGAAACACGGGAGGCTAAAAGAAGAGACCTGAAAAAGGGCATGGAAGAGGGTGGGGAGTTGGAGGGGGTAGGCCTGCAGCCCCCACCCAGGGTTCTATGCCTCAGAGGACATTGAGCGAGGAGCTAAACCGCAGAGCCCAATTTCGAGATATTCCCACTATCAATGACCTGCTAGAGGTATATATAATTAGATGATGTTAGCAAATTTAAATGTGTATTTTAGATTATGTTTATGTTTCTTAGATGGTTATCATCATGATGTTTAATTTTATTAAATAATCTTTATTATAAATTATGTATTGGTGAACTTATATCAAAATTTTATATATGAAATATAAAGACTTAATTTAAATAAAAAAAATGCAAATATATTTTTATAAATTACAAAGTTCAATATGGTTGAATCTATAATTGTAAAATTACCATAAACATTTTTCTATTACATAGATAGTTCATACATATTCATTCTAACTAAATTCATTTTCAAAAAACAAATTACATATGAATAAATGTTATTTTCCATTGTACTAATTACTCTTTTTTAATAGACTCTTCTACACTAAAAATTGTTATATATTATAAAAAGTTATGATCTTCGATTATAAGCATTGTATTGGCCCTAAAATGTTATGGATGCAAATCTTCATATTGTTATTTTTGTCATTATTTTGTAAGTTGATTACTATCAAATTTTAAATTACTTCATTAATTATGGTTTTACTCAACATTGGGGACATAATTTTATAAATATTTCTAAAAGGAATGGTAAAAGTATGTAAACTAACAAACACTTTAGTTAAAAACCAAATTATCACAAAATCATGTTAGAAATTTAATTTTTAAATTATAAACCACATTTTTTTGTTAATCTTACTTTTAAATCTACAAAATACATGAACATAAACTCAATTTTTGAATCATCATGTTAACATATCATCAAAAAGTTTGTACTATTAAACATGCATATCAACCATATTGTTACTTCTATTATCAACATAGATTATTAGGATAATAAGAAACTATGTAAATTAAAATATTACCATTCAATATCTAAACATGTTTTCAACTATAAAATTATATGTCTTTGCATATATATATATATATATATATATATATATA
>JASDQU010752988.1:37548-49718 GCA_032191745.1 Picea mariana | reverse complement strand
CTCTGAGGGCCAGAGCCCCAAAAACTTCCCTATGAGGGCGTGTTCTTTCATAAACTCTGAGTGCTCTCCCACTCTGGTGGAGCTTATAACGTATCTTGGTGCTTTTTCTAGTTGGGGTATGCATTTACCTGGTTCCCAGCCTCGGTGTGGTTTGGCCTGAGAGGTGCTAGCATCTTCTTCTGTGTCCATCTCCTTGCGAAGGCCATGTTCCCTGGCGAGGACTTGTTCGCAGATCTGTTGTGGCGGCTCAAAGGCTGGTCTCTTTGCTTTCGTGCCGGCTCGATCGTTGGCGACAATCCGACTGTATGAGGGGGGCTGCCCCCCCCCCTCCGCTCCCATTGCCTGCGTCAGTAGATCGGGATGTGGTCTGTGCTAAGGCGTTTGCAGGGCTCGCGCCGCATAGGTGCTGTGTCTGAGTTCTATCGCTACTGCGGCGTGAGGGTTAGGGTTTCCTCAGGGCCGCGCTCATCCATCCATAGTCAACATTAAAATCGGTTCGTGAATACATTAAAATATTGATATAGTATTAATACAGTAATAAATAATATATTAAATCAAAATTAAAAGTATTAAATTATTATCATTACATTCTTATCATTAGAGTATTATTATTTAAATTATCTTTTTATTATTATAAAATAAACTTTAATATAAATAACATTAACTTTAATACAATCATAACCCTAATTCTAATAAGAATAACCCTAATCTTAATCTCAATATAATATTGTTAAAAACACTATTTACATGCATAATCTCAAGATATCTTAGCTTGTATTTATATTTTCAATATTTTGAAAAAGGAAAAATAAAATGAAACATATATTAATTTTAATAGTACTTGATCTGGATAGCTGAATTTCATTGCTATACATTTTCATCTAATAGATGTGTGGGCTTCTTCTTTTTTATCTTTGCATGTATAACAATTTTGTACATATAATTTGATTATTGGCATTCAGTTCGTAATCATTGATTCCATTTTTTCTATATTCTTTTGCACTAGAAAAAGAATTTCGGTGGTACTTAACAGTTAACTAAAATTTATCCTGAAATAATAAATATTCCAAACCTCTTTTCCTACTCACATGATACCATATAATATCACACCAATACATATATCTCTAGCAGGTGAAGATTCATCAATAACACTATCAAATTTGATGAATTAAACTATTTATAAACTCGCTTGTGTGCTGAAACGAAACTTAAAACTCATGAACCAATTATTTGTGCTTCCATAAACCAATTATTTGTAAGTCCATAATCACACTGTAAGGAAAATTTGGTAAATTATTTGTAAGTCCATAATCACACTGTAAGGAAAATTTGGTCTTTACCAGTGTATCATAGTTTTTAACCCACTACTTTAAATGTTAAATTGATTAAGCAACATAGCACCATGATCGAATCGCATGTCAAGCTGGTGTAATTTTATGTCTAATTTTCGTTTATAACATTGTTTATTCAATCTTATATCATTTATAAGACTTATTTTAATCATATATCAATTATAAGAATTATTTTAATCATATATCATTCATAAAACTGCAGTTTCACATGCATGCGAATTTCTACCATATATCATTGATAAAAAAAAGTGACATTACAAGCACCCAAAAACCAAACTGAATTTACTTATAAGAGTCCTCCTGCATTCGATAGTATCGTCGGTGGATTCAACTCTATCCTTACTGCATAGTTCGCATCAGAATTTCAGGATGGTAGTCAAGGTTCTCTTGATTATACTACCCTCCTGCGCCAAGTCGTGCCATTATCCATATTATGTTACCTAGAAATCGATATATAAGAATATTGTGATCCATGGAGATGGCAGATTAATTCAATTATTTTTAACTACCAGAATTTTTTTTAAGATATCCATGAGAAAGAAATACATACACTGTTTGCAAGGAAGCATGCCATGCACTGAACCCTGGAGAGCGGAAACTTGGAAATTTGGTTGTAAGTCTACATTTATTTCTGAGGCAGAGAACTGGGAGAAAGAATTTAAATGATCTGATGAGGATTGAGCTTGGCATTTATCACGCGTCCAACTTAACCACCTTTGTGTTAAATGAAACACATGCTAGACATGGCAACACTTCACATCCATAAAATCGTGGTCATTGTTATCAGTGTAATTAATCCGAGTTAAATTAAATGCAAGGAAGTTATGAAATTAAATCTCATTTATTGATTTGGGACGAAGAGGAAAAATATACCAGCATCTTTATTTATTGACCATAAAATTGAAATTTATAATTAAAAAATTGATTGGGGAAGACCTATCAACGTAATTAAAAAAACTTGTTTGAAATTATGCTTTTATTTATTTATAAAGATATTAATTAATCTCTCGTTATCAATATCAACAACCATAATAACATCTATTACTCCCACACGTTCACATTCTTCTTAATCAAATTAATCGAAAAGCCTATAGTTAGGTAAGTACCCTATGAGACTTCAAAGCCCATAGTGACAACCATGAAGCATCCATATGAGACTTGTGTCTGCTAACCAAGATAACATCTGTTGCATGTCCAGAGAATCGCCACCTGGTAAAAGATGTATGCTCAAACCACCCTCTCTCTGATATTTTAATAGGAAGTCGAGAACATTCCTGCCATTATATCCAATACGTCCTTTCCGCAGAGTATATAGGACATTCATTATATATTTGTTTTGGCAATTATTCATTTAAATTGGGGTTTTGGAGTTGTAGACTAGTTGAATTGATAATTAGGAGAATGTTTCTGATAACTTAAAATATGCAAAATGGATGGCCCATGTTTCCAATGATGCCAACACATAGTATGCTAGCATAGAGTTTGCCACTTTTACATTGGGTAGTTTCTACTAAGGTGTGCCATGTAAGTCTTCAAAGGCTTTAAAGAAAAATTCGTGTATGCCAAAGATTATGCTGGACTCGGAAGTCAAGGACACCATTGTTAAGAAGACACTACAGATTGAAGAATCTGCCATGAACAAGGCCAGAGTTCAAGGATACCATGGCCGATAAGGCTGGGGAGACCAAGAATTTTGAAGCAAACACTACTCGAGAAACTACAGATACCACTGTCAATAAAGCCCATGAATATAAGGAATTTACTCAAAAAGTTAAGGATTCATGTGTTCAAAAAGCTAAGGGAATTTAGGTAAATTCAAAGCCACATATCATTAAACTTTTAACATAATCAAAATAATATCTAATAATATCCAATACATAGGTTAAATGTGGAAAGAAAGAAAAGGTAAATTACAACTTTTTAAAATAAAATATATATATATATATATATTTTTAATGAGAAACATTGTATAATAAATGTGAACCTAAAACCCTATGGTATAAATGTTTGAAAAACAAAACCAATGTTTTTAATTATACTTTAGAGTAAGTGAGTGAAGTGTGAAAATATAACGGGTTGTTTTAATATTTTCAAAGAACAACAAAACAAAAGGAAGTATTACAATAAGTATAACAATGGATATCTAACATATCGTTACAATGTTATTAAACCCATGAAAAAGTCTAGACACTTATATTTAATCATTTAACCATTGGAGCTGAGTTCTCTCCTCATAATGCCACTTTGTAAATTTTGGAGTATAAAAGACGGTGTCCGATATTTATTTCCCATTTTCTAGCACGAAAGAATCAGAATCGGGTGCAATTTTTCAGTTTAACCATAAACTCAACAAATCAACAAATGTATTTTAGATGTGAGACTCAACTAATTAGAATTGAGTTATGGAAATTGTGGTGGATCTCTGAATGGATGGTTGTTTTAATTGGCGCAATGACATCACTGATTCTGTCTTTCTTTATAAATCAGTAAAGTACCCAAGGTTGAATTTTTTGGACCAAGATTTGCAAAATTTCATCGTTCCTAACTGTGTCTTTGAGGTTCTGTCTAGTTCTTGATGTTGACTTCTCTGGAAACTCTTATAACAATGTTTTTGCCTTTCATATTTAGAAACCTTTGGATACTTTTATGCTATTGTTTGTGTACCTACGAGTGTACAAGGGGTATTTGCATGAATGCATTAGAGGAGAGCTTAACTCCATAATAAAGTACAGGCAGTAAACTTAGTCTTCTGTTTTTCTTACCACATTTCCTATGTAGGAAGGCGATTTGGCAGAGTCCTCAATAAGTTGATTGGTCTTTATTTGTTATTTAAAATCCTTTTACTTGCCTGCATGCTCATGATTCTCTACTTCCAAGGCATATGGTAGGATTTCTAGGATTCAAGGATCATGGGTTTGTGTTTTTTAACTCAACAAAATGTATAACTGCAATAGAAATTGTCTCAATTATCTATAGTATTATCCGCATACAAAACTGTGATGACACATTGGTGGAAAATTCCATTTGGATTTTGCATATACTTGTGATCATACTCTCTAATGTTGGTTTTCATAAACATCCAAACTGATTGATGCGGGCGGGACTTCCATATGCTCCACATTTCTCAATCTGTGATTTTGTAGCAAGACACTTGCAACTTTGCACAATGCTTTTCAAAGAAGTTATATCCTTGGCAACATCTCTATGTTTTTTAAGACATATTAAGTAACTTTAGAATGAGTTATTGTTAGAAGAGTAATATGAATATTAAGTTCAAAATCTATCAGCCAAGCTACCTTTTGTAATACTATTACGAGGAGATGTGGCTATTTTGTAGTACATCTGTAACATTTTATGAATTCTTCTATAAAATGTATCCTCCTTATTTATATATAGGGTTCAAGCAGGAAATTTGAGGCATTCATTGGATCTAGTAAAAAATATTTGACTTTAGAATCTTGATTTGTTATAGAAAAGACTTGGTATGGCTCTTTGAGAAGCCTGCCACATTATTTTTTGTCGATCCTTTACAAAAATTTACATTAAAACATTTTTTTGCAGGTCTTGAATAGAAGGGAAATACCAACTTTGATAAGCTAATAGATTTGTGGAAGGGAAATCTAAATTCTTCCTCAAATAAATAATGCCTGTACAGTGAAAAAAAGGGTATGATTTGAGTTCATAAGAAAAGCTCTCTGAAACATGTATATTCCAAATATTCAACATAGTCCAAAAAAATCTCAATTTTTAGGTGAACTTGAAAGGCTATAACTACCTTTAACAAGATTACCTGAAAATTCCAGATTCAAAAAAACATAAAATCATTAATTAGGAAGTCGATGAAAACATAATAGGGACTATACTCTTATGGTTATCATCTTAATAAAACATCCCACCTTTGAATTTCATAGAGTGCAAGTCAACTCTGCAGAAGAAGTACAAACGATGTTTGCACTGAGCATTTTTTAGCGCTATGCAACCATGCAATAGGCATCTACAGTGTATCAACAGTTGTAGGGTTTCCTTGTAAGTAGTGTCTGCATTATACTAATTCATATGTGCTTCGTAACAGTGCCAAATCTACTAGTTGTTAATCATACCTCAATAAACTGCAAAATTAAAAGAATTAATTAATACTCGGAATATGTTGCATAAACATAATATGCCATGAACCATTTCCATTTTTCGTGTGTGTACTACATTATACATTTCTTCCTTTCTAACATGTTCAATATACATGTGAATGGATTATCAAAGAAAAACCCAATTGAGTCAAACTCTTTTGCAGTCCTATCTCTTCAAGTACAGTGACTGAATCCTTGTAAAAAAAAGGTTTAAAATCAATGATTATATAGGATTTCAACCACAAGAGGTGTTGTTATAGCCCCTACCTAGGTTTAGTTCCTCACAAGAAGTGGTCGATGCACTACCTACAAGGAAGCCGCTTAGCCACCCACGGGTTGTTAAGTCAAGTTGGGTGGTTGTTTAGTGTAAGCAGTGTCTCACATCTTGACAGGTGGTTGATGCTCACCATTGTTGTGGTAATAAGGAAGTATTAGTCAAAAAATTATATAGGATTTCACACATTACTAGTCAGTAGTGAAAATTATCATCCATTTACAAGTTGGCATTGTGATTGTTGGAGAGCCTTTCTGAATATATCCTTCAAGGTGTAAGATCATTATTCATCTAGAAAGAACTTAGTGAAAATCTTGCATGTTGGATGAGCGTTATCCAAGAGTCTAAATTGAATATCAAACCCTCTACTATAGTCAGAGAACGGCGATTATGAAAGTTAGCAGTTGAAGGACAATATCAAACTGACAAAGTAGGTGGGGAGAACGAAGCTCCCTTGTTCGCTCTTTTTGTACCTGCAAATGTAGATTCATTGTATTATTAGTTGAAGTACTATTTGCAACATGGATCTAGTCCTAATCATTTAGGTGCCAAAAGAAACAGAGCATTAAGGCTAAAATCCACTCAGTACAATCTTATCAATGGGATTCTCTTCAGGAAGAACTACGATGGTGTGCTACTTAGATGTTTGGATAAATCAGATGCCCATAAAGGCTTGAATGATTTACATGACGGGTAAACATGTGTACATTTCTTAGGAGACACTACCATGCATAAATTACCAAGGGTTGTGTATTATTGGCCAACATTGTTTAAGCATGTGCATGCACATGTTCGGAAGTGACGCATTTGCCAAATATGTGTAAGGAAAGCAAAGAAGGATGTAGTGCCTTTGCAACCTATGACTAATTAAAAACCCTTGAAGCAAAGGGGCTCAATGTGATAGGAGAAATCCACCCACATTCCTCCAACACAGGGACATGCTGACAACTATTTATTGCTTTACTTGGTGGTCAGAATTCATCCCTTTATCTATTGTGAACAATACAATTATGCTTCATTCAATAGAACAACAAATCATTACCAGGTTTGGTGTACTTTATATTTTCAAATTTGATAGTGGGTTGCACTCCAGATCTATGGATATCGTCAACTTTTCATTAGACAAGGAAATTCATTTGGGTTACTCGTCTAACTATTATCCCAGGGGGAATGGTGTTGCAGAGTCCATGAATAAGAACTTGCTCGGGATTATAGGGAAAAAGTGTATTATCAAGACCTGACACAATGCACCCCATGTAGTGATGCGTCATGATGTGTCATTTGTTGATTGTTCCTTGTTGAGTTTGATTTAGGTCTCTGAAGTAGTATGGGATCTTTGTGGATCATTGCTACCAAGCTTGGGAAAGTCCTTCTAAGTGATTTCCCACAAGCAGTAAGCATTGATCTTAAGAATTGATCTTCAGTCATATCTAGCCAAGTTTGAAAAAAGTAGTTAGGTTGCAGATCCAAGAACCCCAAATGTCTCCACGCATTTGTCCACCATATTTGGGCAAGGAGATTTTGGTATTTAGCTAAAAGGTAGGAGTGAAAACCATAGGTTGATGTCGTAGAGCTTTGATAAGTTTGATAAGGGAGCTATCCAATTCCTAAGCTATAGTAGAGAGGTGGAGTCTTATTAATCTGAAGAGTGATATCTATGAGGAGGCATGATGGAAGAGAAAAGTTGGGACCACACTGTACTATTGTGGAGATTGAAA
This sequence comes from Picea mariana, assembly GCA_032191745.1. Lineage (NCBI taxonomy): Eukaryota > Viridiplantae > Streptophyta > Pinopsida > Pinales > Pinaceae > Picea > Picea mariana. The sequence continues at coordinate 42,250 of JASDQU010752988.1, read as the reverse complement.
AAGTAAACCCTAGGCTTAAGACTTGGCTAGGGTGAATGCCAAAGAGATTGACTACCAAACGGACTGTTGGAAAGAGATGACACAATAGAGGAAAGTTGGAATAAGTCACCACACTAGTGAGGCATATGGGGTGTTAGGGTAGCCTCAAAAAAACTTAATGCAGGGTAGGTAGATTCGTGTAGGGGATGAGCCTAGTGAACCAACTCAATGTAGTTGCATGTTGAAGAGAAGTTTTCTAGGTGGATCCAATGGCCAAGAAAACCAGTTAAATGAAAGAGTTGTTGGGGTAGAGGACTAACCTCAAGGAACCCAAAGCAAGAGGGCATGTGGCGCGGGAGGAAGACCTCCAAGAAATGGAGTAGGCTTGGACCAATTGCTATGAGAAAAAATTATATAGAACAAATATCATCTAGCACTTCAAACCCAGGAATAACATAAGAGAATAAGAGAATAGAACCTCTCTTACTTTTGTACTCAACGACCTATCGGACTTTACCACCACCTCCCTCTCGGACTTAAAGCTCGGACTTAAACCACTACTTATGCTATTAATTAGAACCCACTTTACTCTCGGACTTGCAAACTGAATTAGACTGAAAAATGCCCCACTTACCTCTCGGACTTCGCCCTTTAATTACAACTATCAAAAGGAAAAGGGAAATTACACATAAGAACAAAGACACCCGGATTCAAAACGAAACTAAGAAAGCAGATCGGATTCACTTCAAACAGGCATAGTTCGATCCATACTCTTTCCTCTACAATATTTCCTCTACATAATTTGGGGTCATTGTACCACGCCTAGACCCTAGAAAAGGCCCCTTACAGAGCATTAGAAAAGGCCCCTTAATGGAACCCGCCGGAACCAGCTTGTTCAGTACAGAACCAGTGAAAAATGGTAAATATTGTAACCATGTTTATATAATAAACATGGTTATTTTAAATTGTATTTAATAAATGGAATATTATTAAAAATTACAAATTTTATTCGAATAATTATAATTAAAATAATATTAATTTTTTAGTGAATTAAATATTAATTAGAAAATTTGAAAACATATAATATAATATATATATATATAAGAGTTCAAATCTAGAGGGTGTACACTATGTAATACAACCAACCCCTGAGTACCTTTCCTAGGGGTGGGGAATTCAAATTTTTGTTTTCCTTCTTAAATCAGATCATCCTTTTCTATCTCTATTCTATTTCTTATCACCAAGAAATCTCCAACCGTGGTCAGCGTATTCATATCGGAGTTCAAGAGCAGAAGACATGCTCCGGTGAAGGATCTTCGGGCGTTCATCGATCGAGATCCACGTAGCATCCACGAGAATCCATTAGAAGGTTCTTTCCTCTCACAAGGAACATCCATTCATCACCTAAGCCAATGATGGACTCAATACTCATCTAACATACCGAACAAATATAATTGCAGATCAGATTCACTTCAAACAGGCATAGTTCGATCCATACTCTTTCCTCTACAATATTTCCTCTACATAATTTGGGGTCGTTGTACCATGCCTAGACCCTAGAAAAGGCCCCTTACGGAGCATTAGCCTCTGAGTTCTCCTGCTTGGTTTTTCAATGCTTCTTCCCGGAATTACCTGCCACTTTTTTGCAGCTGGCGCTTGAGGCCTTACTTTCTTCCCGGACCCCAGCTTTTTCAGGTTTTGCTTTTGTTCTATATTCACCTCACAATATAGGAGCTAGTAACCTAACAGGAGCTAGGCTCGTGCAAAACCCATTTTGCTGACAAGTCCAATCTAATTTTCTTCATGCAAGTTAAGCCGCGGGCAACTAATTATTTAGGGCTTAGCCCCCAACATAATCACTTCGAATGTTCCATTAGTTCCCCACATAGAGCGTTGTTCAAACTCCTATGACGGTCTATCATGATCCTTACGTCTCCCCGCTTACCGCCCTCGATGCATGATAACATAAAGCCATTTAGTTTTAAAATATTAAGCCCAATCTGTTCTTGGATACCCACTACATACAATCCTTCTACTTCATTTTGTTCCACCCATATCACCTTTATATCATCTTTTGTACCCATCTTCCTCATAAATTAGACCCTTAAGGGGTTTCAAATCCATTCTCTTGGAACCACGACTCGTTTTTACTATACCAAAATGAAGAACTTCCTTTACCAACAAGATAGAAAAACGCATCAACCAAATGTAACGACACTCGCTTTATTCATTGTAATTACATATATAAAGAATATAGATATATAGTTCTCTATTGTACCCGATATGCAACTCATAATAGGGACAAACTGATTGATTCAATAAGACTGAGAACTTTGATGCGAGACTAGATGCCTTAAATCTCTGGCGTGGTGATAAAAGTGGTTTGATTCCACTCTCGCAAATCAAAGAATTAAATTTGTATCGGAAATAATGCAAACAAAGGTTATCCCTCAGGTGAAGTGATCGAGCGATGACAACCGGATAACTAGATCATCCTGCCAAAGTGAGGTAGGCTTAGTACTTAAACTACTATGAGGAGCCAACCAACCTTTGATTTTGACCAAAGATATAATCAATTATGCAATCTATGTTAAGCTATGTTAGCCCAGAAAGAAGTTGAGGGAAGATAAGATGTTCACCTAAATTTATCCCACGGTAGGTTCTCCCAAAGAGGTGATATCGGGGTTATTAAGGAAGAGGATAGCACAAGCAACCAAACCATAACAAGATGAACATACCCTAACCCTAACAGAGAGAAAGTTAGCCTACCCTAGTAACCATACCCTAGAACCAATCCTACACAAGGTTAGCCTACGAGGAGTCTATAAAGCTAGAGGGGTGACGGTCGAAGGGTTATAAGTGGGGCAGTTGTTATCACTTTGTTACTAAGGCCTATGACGTATATCAGATACATAGATAACCCTCCAGATCGATCATGAAGTTAAGGAAGGGGGGCCCGGTCAAGTGCGGGCCCTTAGACTCTATAGAATAGATAGGTCCTGAAGGTCGTCATTATAAGGGGTTTGTCCTGAGCTATTTCTCACTCAGGAGATCGGGTCTAGGGAGATGGATGCACATTTGATAGGGCAAGGTCAAAAGAGAATCTCCCCAATCCAATCGTAGAAGGCAGTGAATAAGTGCCCATGGGGTAGTAAGCGAAGAAATAGTATGTTAACCCAGTGCTGAGTCCCTGAGGGCGAGCAATTAGTAGACCTAACCTCCTTAATAAAGGAATTGGAATGGAAAACTCTCGAGCCAGGGTTGGCCCGAGATGTTGACTATAGACATTGAGTTTACGATAGATCCAATGTTTACAATAATGTTGGTTCTGATGGTGTCGTTGACCGAACTGTCTCACTTTATTTATACAGGGAGCCAGATATTTACATTGAAGATCCGCTTAAATGAATGTTCGGCCTAATATATTATATGGGAAATAGTTAATACCTTTCCTCTCTTATTATCTTAAGTGGAGTCTTTCTCGACTAGGTTTCAGCCTGCTTAAAATTCTGATGGGACCATAGCAACTTATATGTTTACCACTTAGTATGTATAGATGCAGGTTGGTCATAAAGCGTTTAACTGTCGGGGCTTACTGCTTGAATTGGATGGGTTGGGGGAGCTAATAAAAAATATAGCATAGCATAGTAAAGAGTTAACTATATCTCTTCCTATCCCGAGTGACAGGTCCTACCTTTATTAAAGAGAAAAAGAGTTCAAAGTCTATAGCTAGATCTGGCTAGCTCGAGTAAGTTACATGCAAGCTAGCTTGAGTGAGTGCCCCGGTTGTTGAAAATCATGTCATTGATCCATCAACACAATTGTGTAAAAAAAACCGTAACATCTGGGTTATCCCCTCAAGCAAACCAAAGCTCGAGTTCGGGTTATCCCCAAGAGATTCTAGTTATGATTGCCATGAGATATTCTGTGGGCTTTGGGGAAATAAGAAATGATAGTTACCACCCATGCAGGTGAAAGGTCAGGTTATCCTTACCTGTCCCAAGATAGAGTAGAGAGGACAACCAAGCACTCTCCCCATATATATAGGTATTTACCACCGAAGGTGCAATCCTTTAGGGCTAATCTTTACCATAGAAGGGATAGGCCAGTGCTCTGCTAGCCAGTGTCGTACTAGATTATGTATCTCTGATAGATTGTAGCCAAATCAGCCTATTACTTACGAGAATGCTTGAGACAGGATTTAATATTGGCTGGCACCTTCAGGCATTGCATTGTAAAGACTAGGGCTTGGGAAAGACTTGCCAGGAGCTATATGGATGGTGACCACGCTAACTCAATCTTTCAAGTCTTGTCTAATTTCGTTAGTTACCGAAATTAGATACTAGTTTACGGTATAGAAACACTTCGTCAAAGAAAAAAACGAAAAACAAATAGGGGCCATGAAAACAAAATTCTGGGGCTTTGTAAGCACTTTCGTGATAAAATATGCAAAGCAGAAAGAATCGAAAAATACAAGCAGAAAGTGAAAGGGATTAATTATGCAGCCTACTAACTATTCACACGAATGTATAAGTTTACAATGGTTTACGATCATGCGTAAAAGCATGCAAACTCAACTAAAGCGGACTTATTGCCAACATGCAATAGAGTCGAAAATAGAATAAAACTCTAACTTGGTAAAAGCAGAAAAGCCATAAAAGCTACTAAAGTTTAACTGGACTTAACTTAGACTGTTAACTAAACTTGCATGTATAGTGAGTAA
>JASDQU010752988.1:5588-37448 GCA_032191745.1 Picea mariana | reverse complement strand
GAAAACACTTGCAAGGGCACCTTAAAAGAGCACTTAACCTATAAAACATTGAGCAGAAAGTAACATGACTGTTTGCTATCCTAAAACAGCAAAAGAAGACAGCCAAACAGTTGAAACTTAGAGCCATACTAAGGTCAAGGACAGACCTTAGATGGCAGCCTCATAGGACCTCAGATATTTCAACAAGAGCACAGGTGGCAGCAGATCCAAGTGCCATCATTTCGGCATTTCGGAGTTCGGGATATCGGAGGTCTTGTTGACGAAAGGTCACGACACTCCACGGCGAAAGTCCCGAAATCCCGAAAAGATCACAGCCGTCCATTCGTTCGGACACGTGGCGGAGATCGAGGAAACCATCGACATCTCGGCTATCGGGGTTTCAAGTTGACAGAGGATTTGGAGTCGCAAGTCGCGAAATCGCGAAACGAGGAGGACTGTCCATATTGAGGGGACACGTGGCAACAATCTAGGACTTCGGGGAAAGTCCCGAAAGGAAAGGGCCATTAGCATATCGGGATTCGGCGTTTCGCGAATACTGAGGACAAGAAGCACGAGCATTTCGGAATTGCGAAGTCCGAAATCCCGAAAGGAGGAAAGCTCCGTTAGGGGGCCCAGCTGACGTCATCTCATTAAAACGAGGGATCAAGAATCTCCACGGTTAAACCACCGAAGCAAACTTGAGCCGTCCATCTGTTGGGACGCGTGGCAGAAATCGAGGCCTTCGAAAAAAATCCTGATAGGAGAGTCCATCGGCATTACGAGATTCAAAAAATCACAAATCCTGAAGACGAGATGTCTGGAGCATTTGAAGTCTCGAAATCGCGAGAAGAGATCAGGACCGTCCATCATAGGAGGATGAGTGGAGAGATCAAAGCATTCGAGAAATTTCTCGAAAGGAAAAGTCATCTATCGGGATATCGGGGTTCGAGAGATCAGGGATTCCGTGGACAAGAGATCCAATACATTTCGACATTCGAAACCCCAAATATCGGAAAAGAGGTATGAATGTGGTCATAAAAGGCAAGGTCGTGTGGACCATGAGTCTAGCCCGGAGGGTTAACTGAAGTTGGAGCACATCGGGATTTCGAAGCCAAAAAAAAAAAAAACCCCGAAAGAAAGATAAGGCCGCGGTCTTGAGAGAACTGGTCACATGGACTAGGGCATAGCCAGGAGGGGCTAAGGCAAGAAAAGCCAAATCGTTAAATCAGTAAATCGGAGATCGGGGATTCAAGAGGACAAAGAACCGGAAAAGCCCGTAGCACTTTAACCTTTAGGTGTGTGGTCACATTGATCGGAGACTAAGGGCCAATTCAAGGCCGATAAGCTCTCATCGGCAATCGACGTTTCGGTAATCAGAAGTTGGAGAGTTCAAAGGTCTCGTCTAACGGAGTTCCGAAACCACTGCAAATTACACGCAGGAGACAGGTAAGTAAGAATTTTTTTTATGTTTTGCTAAATTCCTTAAAAGATGGCGACTTCTAGCAATTTAGGACCAACACAGGGTCCGATTCTTCTTCGAAAGAACTATGAGTTCTGGTCTCTTCGGATGAGATCCTTCTTGCAAGCACAAGAGTGCTAGGATCCAATGGATCATGGATATGCAGAACCAGATCCAGCAGACCTGTCTGCCATGACTAATTAGCAAAAAATTGCTCAAGCAACGCAGAGAGAAAATAAAGCTAAATTTTCGATTCAAAATTCTGTGGATCACTCGATTTTTTCAAAAATCATAGGCGCTGGTACTTCAAAATAGGCATGGGACATCCTTAAATCTTCCTATCAAGGAAATGACAGGGTCAAAACAATTAAACTACAGACCTTGAGAATGCAATTCGAGACTCTAAGGATGACAGAGTCCGAAAATGTGGATCAGTTCATGACCAGAGTCATGGGCATCGTGAACCAGATCAGATTCACTGGTGAAACCATCACTGATCAACGCATTGTTGAGAAAATCCTCAAAAGTTTACCAAAGAAATTCGAAATGGTTGTAACAACAATCCTTGAATCCAAGGATCTGTCAAATTTTTCAACGGATGAATTAATTGGTTCTCTGGTGACACATGAGACCAGACTGCATCTCACAGATGAGTCAATCTCCAATGCTTTCAAAACTCAATTCTCCTTCAGGAGAGAGAGAGGCAGAGGAAGAAGCAGAGGTCACCAAGGAAGAGGGAGCAATCAAAGTAACCCTCACTCCAGTGGAGGTAACAGACAACAATATCCGAATCAAAATTTCCAAGGTCAAAGACATCAGCAACAAAATCAACATCAGAATTTCCAGCCTCAAAGAGGCAAAGGGAGAAGATCAAATGACAAAACAAGCATACAATGCTATTACTGCAAAAAGTATGGGCACTATGAATCTGAATGCAGGAAGAAGCAAGCAGATCAGCTCTCTGGCAAAGCACATGTGTCAAATCACACGGGAGAAAACTCAGGAGGGATGTTTCTTTCGTGCCACAAGACTGAACAACAACCTAAAGATCTCTGGTTGCTGGACAGTGGATGCAACAATCACATGACAGGTAACAAAGATTTACTTTCATGCATTGATTCTTCAATCTCATCTGATATTACACTTGGAAATGATTACTTAGTCAATGTTCAAGGAAAAGGAACTGTTCCTATTCTTACTAAACAAAATGTAAAGAAAGACATAAACAATGTCTATCATGTTCCAGATCTGAAACATAATTTGCTCAGTGTAGTACAGCTCATTGAACATGGATATAAGGTACTTTTTGAGGGAGCATCTTGCAAGATATCTGATAAAATCCCAAGCAGAAAATTGATTTCTGAAATCCACATGACTCAAAATAGGATGTTTCCCCTTACCCTCAAAACTGCAAATCTGATTCAACCATATGCACAGAGTGCATCCACCCTGAATGAAACTATGGTTTGGCATACAAGATTTGGACATCTACCATTTAAGAGTCTAAGTCTTCTTCAGAAGAACTCCATGGTCAAAGGTCTTCCTATCTTTGACCATGGAGTTCTTCTGAAGAAGGTATTCCCCCATGTGAGTCTTGCATACTTGGAAAACATAAGAGAACTAGTTTTCCACAGTCTTCCAATCAAGCCAAACAACATCTTGAACTTGTTCACACTGACCTATGTGGACCAATGCAAACAGAGTCAATAGGTGGTGGCTTTTACTTTCTAACATTTATTGATGATTTCAGCAGAAAAATATGGATCTATTTTCTTAGACACAAGTCTGAAACTTTTGCAAGATTCAAAGAATTCAAGGCAGAAGTTGAAAAACAGAGTGGCAAATATATCAAAGCACTCATTCAAATGGAGGAGGAGAATACAACTCCAGAGAATTTGCAAATTTCTGCAAATCACAAGGCATTATCATCCAAACAACAGCCAGGTATAATCCACAACAAAATGGAGTGGCTGAAAGGAAAAATCAGACAATAATGAATATGGCAAGAACACTTCTTAAAGAGAAAAGTTTGTCAAATACTTTTTGGGCTGAAGCAGTAGCATGCTCAGTTTATCTCCTGAATAGATCTCCAACCACCAAACTAAAGCTAAAAGCCCCTCAAGAAGCATGGAGTGGGACAAAGCTCAATGTTGCACATCTAAGGACATTCGGATGCATAGCATACACTCACATACCTTCCAAATTAAGGAAGAAACTTGATGACAGAAGTGAGAAATGTATTTTCACTGGATATAGTGAAACATCTAAAGCTTACAGGCTTTACAATCCAATCACCAAGAAACTAATTCTCAACAGAGATGTAAAATTTCTAGAAAATCAATTCTGGAATGATTCAGCAAATCAACAAATGGACAGCCAAAATCAATTGCTGCCAAGTTCTAAAAATGCAGAAAATTCAGGACAGCAAGTACCTCAAACTATTCTTCCAAGATTGCAGGTACAAAGACAACCTAAAAATTCTCAGGATAACTCAACTTCAAGCAAATAATCATTCTTTAAACCACAAAATCAGAGAACTTGAAGTTTGAGAGAAATCCATCAACAGTTGGATGACTTTGAACAACACAACCTTTTTTCTTTAATGTCATGTCAACCTACATCCTTTAAGGAAGCAGCTAAGGAGCCACATTGGGTTAAAGACATGAACCAAGAAATTGACTCCATTGAGAAGAACAAGACATGGGATCTTGTTGATTTGCCAAGTCACAAGAAGAGTATTGGTGTCAAGTGGGTTTACAAAACTAAACTCAATGAAAAAGGGCAGATCGAAAAACACAAGGCAAGAATTGTTGCCAAAGGATTCTCACAACAACCTGGTACTGATTATGGTGAAACTTTTGCTCCAGTAGCAAGATTAGACACTGTAAGGACTCTATTGGCCATAGCAGCCCAACACAAATGGCAAGTATACCAGATGGATGTCAAGTCAGCATTCCTGAATGGTTTCTTAGAAGAAGAAGTTTATGTCGATGAGCCACCTGGATTTGAAGTCCAAGAGCAGCGAGCCAAAGTATATCGGTTGAAGAAAGCCTTGTATGGCTTAAAGCAAGCTCCAAGAGCTTGGTACAGCAGAATTGACACTTATCTGATCAAAAGTGGTTTCAGCAGAAGCCAAAATGAGCCAACTCTTTACACCAAAATAGATCAGCATGGTAAAATTTTGATTGTATGTTTATATGTTGATGACATGATCTATACGAGAAATCTTGAGTTAACAAATTTTAAACATGCCATGCAATCTGAGTTTGAGATGACAGATCTTGGCATAATGAAATATTTTTTAGGGATTGAGGTTCATCAATCAGCCAAAGGCATTTTTGTCTGTCAGCAAAAATATGCAGCAGACATCCTCAAATGATTTCGCATGGAAGAATGCAATCCAGCAGAAACCCCCATACCACTAGGCACAAAATTGAGCAAGAATGATGAAGGTCCTACAGTGGACTCTGTTAGAATATATAAGATGGTGTGCTCGTTTTACCACGACGATACCCTCGTCTCCCAACCACAGGCCGAAGCCTCCCTCCGAGCACCTTAACCTTGACCTGAGAATTCCTCCGGAAGCAAACCCTAGGTTAGATAGCCAAATAAGGAGCAGCGCATCTCTCCCCAAGGATAGCGTATCACAAAAAGTTGATCAGATAGTCCAAACCCTAGCCAAGAGATATCCAAGCCAAATACTGAAAACTTGTTGCTGATGTAGCTGCACCTGCAACCCTCCTCCAAACCTGCGCACCAGCTGCAACTGCAGTGCGCACCAACTGGGAAAACTGCAGTCCTGAGATGTGTCAAATGAGAAACTGGCGCCCTGTATTTATAGTGATCCTGCCAGTTTACTGGGGCCGACTTCTCCTTCTGGGTATGTGTCTGTTCAGTATATTATTATTAATTCTAGCCGACTTCTTCTCTTGGAGGCTAATAGCCTAATATAAATTATATTCTTGAGCCGACAAGGCTTCTAGTGTTATTAGTCAATTCATTAGGGTTTCTCTTGCTTCTCGGAGTCTTCTATTCTCGTCAGGTTCACATGTAGAGGTAAATACCTCCCGCAGCTACCATAATATTAACAGACTCTACCCTGTACAAAAGCTTAGTAGGCAATTTGTTGTATCTTACAGCAACTAGGCCTGACATTATGTATGTAGCCAGCCTTGTTTCCAGATTCATGGAATTCCCCAAAGGTTCTCATTGGAAAATGGCGAAACGAATTCTGAGATATGTTGCAGGAACTCTCAATTTCGGCTTATGGTACACTAAATCTGATAGTAATCAACTTTCTGGTTACACAGACAGTGATTTTGCAGGCAGCCTAGATGACAGGAAAAACACATCTGGACATGTTTTTCAACTGGGCACGAACCTAATCTCATGGGCATCAAAGAAGCAGCCAATTGTTTCAATATCTTCTGCAAAGGCAGAGTATGTCACTGCTACCTCATCTTCCTGTCAAGCTGTGTGGCTGAGAAGAATATTGAAAGATATGTCACATACACAAAAGGATCCAACTCCTATTTTCTGTGACAATACTTCAGCAATTGCTTTATCTAAAAATCATGTATTTCACAAGAAAAGAAAACAAATTGACACTTGTTTTCATTTCATACACGAGCTAGTCAATAATGGTGATATTGTACTACAATTATGTGGTTCTCGAGATCAGCTTGTTGATATCTTTACAAAGCCACTGGGAAAATTGGTTTTTGATTTTCAGAGACAACACTTAGGCATAATCAATGCTGATGTTTGTAACTGTCGAGTTTAAGAGGGAGTGTTAAATATAATGTAACTTCAACAGGCTGACTGTACACTGCCAGCTGTTCTGGCCAGTTGTACTTTCTATTCTTGTTTTTCTTGAGCCTATTTAGCTCAACTATTTCCCTTTGCATAGGACTTACTACTTCAGAACTTCTTCATGATCTTCTTCATGTACTCGTTTTGTACTCTTCTTCTTATATTCTAATACACTGTTTCTGTTCTATTCTTTCTCTCTGCATTTCTTGCTTCACAATTTATCAAGTACCACTCATTGAACTAGAAGTGTTACGATAGGTTAGCTTTGGTGTGTAATATGAGTATAACCTGGATGCTTACAACTTTGATTACTAGCTTATACGACATAGAGCTATTCCCATTGAATGGTTGATCTAAGCTATCCTTATTCAATAAGGTGTACTAGTTATGATATGCATGATTAGGGAGATACAGTAATCAACACATAGTTCTTATTCATGGAACACATTGCTCGTTATTAGTTAGTCATATAGCTTAACACCCAACCTTTATACAGACCTATGTACATCTCTAACCTTATACTAATCTAAGCTTATTCCCTGTTTCATTACCGTATTACACATAACATAGATCAAAACCCATTGCTATGTGCTTATCTATCCATAGTTGTAATGATAATAGTACCGGTTAAGATCGTTTCAATGATTATGAGATGTACATGGAATATAGAGATCACTAGTATTGAACCTGATACTTGGTTAGAGTGCAACTTATTTTAGCCCATACACTGTGATTGCTATGAGCTCTTATTCATTATTGATATAAGCTTGGTCATCATAGAAGTGTAACCATCATTACTGCTTAAGTGTAACTCTTGTATAACCTGACCTGGACATCATCAATATCTGTACACGTTAAATCGAGGTCTTACATTACCCTTGATTTGATCTAGTTGATAGAAAGAACTATGCTTACTAGTGAAAATGATTGATTTCACCATAATTAGGGTAATCACTATAGATACAAGAAACAACATACCTTTGAACTAACTCTATGTGATGTAATCTAAGCTATTACTATTGTAACCATTGAATACGGGTAATGATATACCTTGGGTCACACCCTATGATTTGATATTGGATCACACCCTATGTTTCGACAAGATGATGGCCGTAGATTCTTTGATGTGATTGCATATGAATTGATCAGATGAAAGCCTCGACTTTGATGGCTGCCTATGAGATTGATTCCTTGGATTACTTATGAGATGATAGAGTACAGTTATTGCACAGTTTGAAGCTAGGATAAAAGGTTATGAGATGGAAGGTCAAATTGGTGTAACAGGAACCTCTCCCACCCAATGTCACCACGATGGGGAGGTTCTTTCTTTTTAGAGAGGTTAGGCCCAGGGGAGACGTCCCCAGTGACCTGGGGTTTTGAAGAGGCAAAGGTTGATAACATAAATATAAGTTTCCCCCCTTCACAGATCACCACCAATCAGATATTCCAAGCTAAACAACCAATAATAAAGTAAAACCCAAAGAAGTGTACCTGCCTGGAACAAGACAACAACAAACTGATACGTGCAAGCTATTTCAATGGGTTAGTACTTCATATCAATCAAGAACTATCTGATGAACTTATAAGCAATGTGAATATAAATATTGACAGATTCAATGTTTATCAATAGCAATAAAAATCATATCACTTCATCAATAATTATTAAAATGATGTGGCATTCAATGTAATAAACCAACACTTCAATTAACTTATGCCTAAATCACCATTCAATTGCTCAAAATACAAAACGTTGCTGTAATAAAGATGTAATAACCAATGATGATGTCAACAACTAGGGTTAGTAGGGTTAGCTAGAGCTAGGGTTAGTGTAGTTAGGGTTTAAGATTTCAAAGAGTTTGAGAGTTGTTTGACCAATTTCACTTCAACATTGGAGGACCTCTAGATCAGTGCCTTGGGGTTTAATGGAGTCACAAGTGAAGGACGCACATGTTGAAGGAGGCAAGATTTCAAGGACTAGAGGGAAAAGTTTTGACGTGCTGCTAAAGAAGGGCCTCAAAATCAGAACCCTAAGGGAGAGAGGCTCACTTCAGTGTTGCTAAAGCAAGGCCTCTTGCTCTCTCCTCCTTCCCGGAAAACGACTAGCTCAATAATAACAAACCCTAGAAAGAGTACGACCCTAGTGTAGTAAACCTAGACCAGGGCTGTCTCACTCTTCTTGGCTCCAAAAAATAGTACGGCTAGCAATAAATGAAGAGAAGAAGAGGGTGTAGCTACGACTAGGCTCTCTTTTCCATATCAATGGCTGAAAATCTCTTTACTAGGGGACATGAGACAAGGACCTACTTGTGTGCTTGTCACCTAGGGTTTTTGTTCAACAATAATCATAAATACATGCAAGAAATTAAACTACAACCATTCATTCAAGAGGTTTTGCAGAAAAATACTTACAATTCACCAAGAAATAAATGTGCAAACCCTAGTTGTAACACCTTCCTTCACGAGAGAAACCAAAATATGCCAAAATAGCCTTCCTTCAACAAGTGCGCATCACCAAATTATCCAATAACACAAGATAGGGCACCAATTTCAGACCTCACTAATGAGTGAATGAGTCATGATGAAATGAGAGTCAAAACCCTCAATATATAGTGTATCAATGACCTAATTTACTTTTTAGATCATAAAAAGGCCAACAAGGCCATAATACAAAAATAATATTGTTTTTACACTAAATGCTAGACTAAAACCCTAATCAAGCAAAAAGGTAAGGCGTCACCCCTTTCTAGGGTGACGTTAGCCCCTTTTAGGGAAAATGTATCCTCCTGAAGTGAGATGTTAGCCCTCCTTGGGCTCCTCGAAGCTGCCACATGTGCCAACTTCCCTATCCATATGCCAACATGCTCATGATGATGTCATAAGCCTCCTGGTGACGTCCTAGGCCATCTAGAGCTAACGTCCCACTGAAAATGGGTCAATCCCCCTAGGTCAAGTTGTGTTCGGGTGCCTCTAGTGGAACGTCTTCTTCTTCTCCGGTGAAAAGTCTTTGATCATCCTCTGTTCTATCTTTGCCCCCTGATGGGGTCTCTCTGGTGGGATCTTCAACCCCATGGAGGTCCTAAATGATCATCTCCCCATGTGTACTGATCCAAATGGTACCTGTCCGTCGGGTATGGTCCTGCACATCAAAGGCTACGCCCTCCATGGGCTCATCAATCATAGGGATCATAGCAATGTCAATCACATTTCATCATTAATATTATTAAACACATGGATAAAATCCCTAATACATCAGTTGACAACTCAAAGATGTTACACAAGCCTGCAATACAAGTCTGGGAAAAAAGACACGCCGTCCTATTGGGCTAGTGTCCATAAGAAAAGGAAAGTTCCCAGAAAGACCTCTTCCAAGCCATGTAAGTGGGTGGTGTGGTCAGGGGATGTCCAAGCATGTGGGTGCAATGATGACCAAGGATGCAAAGGTGTTACTTGTGGGTGCCTTTGTAGAAGGCAAGCTGTCCCTGTCATGGATGCATTTTTTCCCAAGCCCATTCTTGCCTTTATTCTTTTTATTCTTTTATTTTCTTTTTTGTTCAAAAGATAATCAGGGGACACTGCCTTGGCATGGTGACCAGAGCTGACAGCGTTACCCACAAGTAATTTCGTAGAGATGAGAAGGTTGGCTCGTGATGAGACCCCCTTTCCATTAGCCAAGCAACCAAGAGTCACTGCCCTGGCGTGGTAACCAGCTGGTGGCAATGTCATACTGCTAGGTACCCATGGACCTAATAGGCTGGCTCATGATGAGACCCCCTATCCTCTAATTAGGTCTTGTTTTATTATTTTTCCGGGTCCCTCTTGTTTCTTGCTGAGAAGCCTTTTATTGCTTTCTTGGGGATCCCTGGCTGAAGCATCTCGAGGTTTATTCTTAGGCTTTTGTCTTTTACCAACTTGATTTTACCTTCTGGGCCTTTAGCCCCTTCTTCCCACGAGGTAAGGTGCAGTCCTGAAAATAGGTCAACCCAATGCACGGACAAGGGGAATGGGATAAGTGAGCGGGAGATAAAATGGAAAAGTGGTGTTATGATGGGAGCGGATGATGGCTTTTCAGAAATCCTCCCAATGGAAAACCAAAACCTACAAACACAAGCTTGCTAGGGCATTCTGTCAATCCCCCCATACATGGTCAAGTGGGCAAATGTAAGATCCAAGCAGTCGTTAGAAATAAAAGGAATCAGATGCATACATTTAAAGGTTTTAATGATAAAATGTGACACATACCATGATACCTAGACTAATTACCTCATGGTGCAAGAACCTCTTTTGATACAGGACCAAACCGATGGCGATGGATGTTGTTGTTGCTGACAAGATAAGGACGATGGAAGAAGAAAAGGTAGGCCCTTCAGAGCCATGCTCAAGTCAATCCTGCTCTTAGTACTCCATGTCTAGGACCTGTGGGCCTCAAGACATGATCTCCTAGTTATCCCTAAAAAGTGGGGATAACATCTAGCTCCAACTCGGGGACATGTGCTCACCGTAGAGTGCATGAGAACCTCAACATCTCTGGCATAACCTGCAGACCTGCTTGATCTCGAAAGAAGCATCAATAACAAAATTAGGGTGGTAATGCCACCCTAGCATGCATATATATATAGACTAAAATAAAGCAATCAATAAGTAAGAATGTGAAAGCAAAATTCTTACTTGCACTTACCTGTTAGCTGGAATGTTGGGTGTAGTCAAACAACCAGTGAAGCCAATCCAACAACATCCCATGATACCTGCCTTTGTGCTTCATCATAAACCAAAATAGTGATAAATCAAGCACACAAAAGCCATGAGTTAGAAAAATCATTGTATCTATGGAACCTGTAAGGTCTAGCTCATGGAGACGGGTGGGAGGGAAAAAGTCACGCTAAGTCAAATTCTGAGGAAAGCACTCAATCCAGTTCAAGAAGGAATCATGAAAAGTCCATGGTTCAGAATACTGACTCAAAAGGTCTGCAAACTAGCTACCTAGGACATCCTCACGCTCTGAAGCCTGGGAAGGGTTCGACAAAGATCTGGCAGACTACTGGCAAACTCTCAAGGTAAAGTTGAAAAAAAGAGATGATAGGCTGAAATCTGTAGTTTTCAACCAACCCTTGGATTCTTTGGTTTTCTTCAGAGAAAACTCAATGCAAAAGATATAATTCCCAACTACACCTTTAATGATACAACAAGCTAAGGTAATGAGAGGTGGCTGGAGAAAAATGTCATGAGAATCTCTCGTTAGGCAAAAAATGGTCTTACTCCTGTCAAAACTTGAGCACAACAGTGGTTGATAGCCATCTTCATAGAATAAATCCAAATGCTCATAGGAGAAATCATCAAAGTCCTCAAGGTATGACTGAAAATCATTTGGAAAGCATAGCATCAAGTCATCCTTGGGTGTTTGAATAAGGTCAAGTTCTTGTTGCCAAATGTCAAAATTATTAGTAACTTCATGTGGTAGATGTAAAGGCAACCTTTGGGGATGACCTTCAATGTCGTAAATGGGATCACCATCATATCCAATGACATCCCATTTACGCTTCCCGACATGTATGAACTCATCAATGTTATCAACAAAGTCCTCATTTTTATCAAAACATGAAGGGGTTAGAAAATCCAACACTTCTTTTCTCTCTACATCATAAGATAAAGAATCATTAAAATTTTGGAAGGGGAAATAAATCACCTTGTTTAATCCTTCCTGTGCAGGAGATTCAAGCATTTGGATAACTTCATCAAGAGGAAGATTTTCCTCTACATCTTTAGCTTTGAGATACAGAGGACCAAGCTTGTCCAAGGGTTCCATTTCCTCTTCACTCTCTGAGTCATAGAACAAGGTATCATCAAAGAACTAGAAAGGAAAATGACTTACCTTATTCTCTTCATCTTGTGTAGGAGAAACAGGATCTTGGAGAGCTTCATCAGACTAAGGAGTGGTTATTGGTGCTTCATAATTCACTTTTTTAGTTGTATCTTTACTACATTCTATTTAATCATGGGAAAATCCTGCTCCTCTTCAAGAGGTTGACAACGTTCTTCATCAATCTCTTGTTTCACATCAAAGGATTCTTGATGTTGTAAATGATATGCATTTCTGAGATCTTCCACAATCTCAACAAACCTGCTGATGAGGTGTATGAAAGATGATGATGCAGACCCCCTATCCCTCTTAAGGGCTGTGCGACCTCTCGGTCAGGATCTTCTGATTCCAGAGCCAAAATGGCTCTTCTGGTTCCAAACTGGAACCCTTCAAATAAACACACAGGCCCCTCCACAAATGCTCAGTTGACTTTTCCAAGTGCCAAGCGTGAGCTCCCACAGTACACGACCAAGAGCCATGACCGCACCCTTATCCTTCCTACCTTTCGCTATTTCGCGATTCAGGGTTTGGGAGACAAGGACCTCTGTCCTTCCAACTTGTGATACCTGAGATTGCGATGTGGGCCAACGGTCCAGATCTTAATATGATCGACGGTTCAAGTCGAATCACGATCTCGCGACTCGGGGGTTTGAAGCGCAAAGAAATCCGCCTCCCAGCTCGCAATACCCGAGTTCACAAAATGGACCGACCTCGTTGTTTCGCGATCTCTCGACTCAGGGTTTTGAAGCGCAAAGAACTCCGCCTCCCAGCTGGCGATACCTGAGTTCGCGAAATGTACTGACCTCGTTGTTTCTTGATCTCGTGACTCGAGGTTTTGAAGCGCAAAGAACTCCATCTCCCAGCTAGCGATACCCGAGATCGCGAAATGGACCGACCTCCCTGTTTCGTGTGACTCAGGGTTTTGAGGCGCAAAGAACTCCGCCTCCCAGCTAGCGATACCCAAGTTCGCAAAATGGATTGACGGTCCAGATCTATCTAAGATCGATGGTCACTATTCCTCCTGAGATTTAGATGTCAAGAAGCCCTCGCCACTAATCTCCTTGCAGCTCCACCTTATCCAACGACTTGTGGGGTTTTGGCATTTCTCCTCGAGGACTCTCCACCGTCCATTCAAATCTTTGAGATCTCCCCTCCTGGATCTATGCAGGGTTAAAGCTTGCACTCCTACCTCAAATCGAACGGTCAGTGGGATTCTCCACCGCGATCCAACGCTCGACGGCGTTCTTCCTCCTAAGCTTTTACTCGCTTCAGACTTAGAAGATTTTCTAAGTCTTCGAAGATACGGTCTTCGCTTCTTCCCAGGAATGAGTTCTAGGATCTTGATAACACTTTTTGAAGTGTTGTTCCTCCTGAGATTTTACTCGCTTCAGACTTAGAAGATTTTCTAAGTCTTCGAAGATACGGTCTTCGCTTCTTCCCGAGAATGAGTTCTAGGATCTTGATAACACTTTCCGAAGTGTTGTCCCTCTTGAGCTTTGTCTGGTTCAGACTTTGATTTCCCGCACACTCCTTGAGTCTGAGGAATTTCGACAAATCAAATCCATGGAATTTCTCGCTGAGAAATTCCTCCTGATTTCCTTACGTTCCTCTCTGGCTCTATGCACACCTTGCAGAGCTTCCAATGAAGAGAAACAATTGAAACTGGAAAAACTCACAGTTCCATCCACTTGTTCATGAAAACAGAAATGACAAGAAAGCACACACAGTCCACACACCATACATTTGGATCAATTTTCCTTCTGTTATATTCATAAGTGCCCAATGGCTACATAATACATTCAAAATTACAGTAGTTCAAAAAAATGAGATCTCCTGCTAACTCGCAGTTCTCTCTTACAACTAATTTCTCTCTGTATTACAGCCTTTTTTTCCAACTGGGTGTACAAACTTCTACTTAACTCAAAAAGATTCCTAGGGTTTCCCTTGGCTACTTGCCTACCCTAAAATTCATCATACGCTATCTTAGTCCAATCACATTCCAGATCCGTAGTGGAAACTCCTGCTCTGTTTACGATTTCAAAACTTGCCTCAAAGGGTAAAATTCGACACTGGTTCAAACGTGCCTCCAAAGGCAAATTCTGGCACTGAGTGAAGGCAGATTTCAAAATCGTCTGCAACTGTCAACGTTGAATTTCTGGAAGAACTCTCACATGTTGAGTGGTCCTGCCTCTGCGCGCTTGCCAACAATGCTCCTACATCATACTCCCCTTGACCAAAATTCACGGACTCTTGTCCATGAGTTCCTCTACTGACTTTCCCTGCTTCTGGATAGCGGCTTCGTTTTCCCAACTGGCATCTTCTACTAGGCATCCCTTCCATTTGACCAAATACTCAAAATAAGTCTTCCTCCTAGTCTTCTTGTCAATCCTCTGATCCAGAATTTTCTCCATCTATAGCTTCTCTGCCACAGGAATATGCTTCTCCCACTGAATCTTTCCTTGGTCTTCTAATCCTTTTGTGTCGTCTTTCCTATAAGGATACAGGTCTGAGACATTGAATATGGGTGAAATGCCCACACCATCTGGCAGCTCAATCTCATAGGCGTTTGCATCAAACTTCCTCAAGATCTTACAGGGTCCTATCTTTTTCATCTTCAACTTGTTGTATTTTCCCCTAGGGAACCTTTTCTTCCTGATATGTGCTAAAAACTGATCTCCTACTTTAAATTGAAGTTCCATGCGATGTTGATCAACTCTATGCTTTTATTTATGGTTAGAACTCTGTAATTGTTCTTTGATCCGACTATGGAGTTTTTGCATTTCAACAGAAAAATCCTCTGCTCCAACGCTTATGATATCTCCATGTTCCAAGTCTCTCAACTCAGACACTCCCTTGGGTTGCATTCCATAGAGTATTTGGAATGGGCTCCTTCCAGTGCTTCTGTTTGGTGAGTCATTGTATGCAAATTTTGCTTGTGACAGAATTTGATCCCACTGGTTATGGTGTTCAGTAACCAGACTTCTTAATAAGTTCCCCAAACTTCTATTTACCACCTCAGTTTGCCCATCTGTCTGAGTGTGATAAGTTGAGCTAAAGGACAAATCTATCCCCACTTCTTCCACAACGTCCTCCAAAAGTGACCAACAAATTTTGTGTCTTTTTCTGAGACAATGCTCCTAGGTAGACCGTGAAGTCTCGCAACTTCTTTGAAAAACAGATTTGCAACATGCGTTGCGTCACTGGTATTCTAGCATGGGATAAAATGTGCCATCTTTGAAAATCTATCCACCACTACAAATATGGAATCGAATCCTCTTTGAGTTCTCAGCAATCCCAACACGAAATCCATGCTTATTGCATCCCAAGGCCTCTCTGGTATTGGCAATGGTTGATACAATCCAGTGTTTTGTCTTTTCCCCTTTGCATGTTGGCAGATCCTACATCTGTTCAAAAATTTTATCACCTCTGTTCTCATACCTGGCCAATAGTATGAACTTCTCAACTGTGTAAACATTTTATCATGGCCGAAATGTCCAGCCAATCCTCCACTATGCTTCTCCTTCAGAAGATTGTCCCTCATTGAGCATCTTGGTATGCACAATTGATTTCCTCTTAACAACAATCCCTCCTTAACCATATACCCTATCCACTGACTTCTATCTCTCAGTACAGGGCTTGTACATGCTTCGTAGGCCTCCTTGAAATCTGTATCATCACAATACATATCCTTAAGGTGTTCAAACCCCAAGGTCTCCACCTGGAATTCTTGCAGAATTAAACATCTCCTGCTTAACGCATCAACAACTTTGTTAGCATTCCAAGCAATATGTTTTATGACGAAAGTAAAATTTTGCATAAATTCAACCCATTTTGCATGCCTCTGATTCAGTTTTTCTTGTCGAGTTATGAATTGTAAAGCTTGATTATCGCTGTACAAGACAAACTCTTGCGGGACAAGATTATGCCTCCATTTCTTCAATGCTTGAATTATGGCATATAACTCGTCATATGTGGAGTATTTCCTCTTAGTCTCATTCAGCTTCTCACTGAAATAGGCAACAGGTCGATTGTCTTGACTCATAACTGCTCCTATTGCAACTCCACTTGTGTCACATCTTACTTGAAATGTCTTCCCAAAATTCGGCAAGACCAGAATTGGTCGTTCCGTCATCTTCTCCTTTAATATATTGAAGCTCCTTTCGGCCTCCTCTATCCATTTAAAAGACTTGTGTCGCTTCTTTACTGTATCCATCATGGGTGCACAAATCCCATTGAAGTCTCTAATGAACTTCCTATAGAAGCTCGCTAATTCATGGAAGCTCCTTACCTCGAACATGCTTCTTGGTGACGACCATTCTCTGATGACTTTCACCTTCTCTGGATCCATCTTCAGTTCATTTGAAGAGATCACGAAACCCAAATAAATGGGTTCTGTCTTTATAAAAGAGGACTTCTTCAAATTGATCAGCAACTTCTCCTACTGTAGCCTCCTCATTACTAGCGTTAGGTGTCTCAAATGCTACTCCTTAGTCCTGCTAAAGATTAGTATATCATCCAGATATACAACCACGAACTTGTCAATGAAATCTTTCATTATTTCATTCATCAACCTCATAAAAGTACTCGGGGCATTTGTTAAGCCAAATGGCATAACCAACCACTCGTATAGACCTTCATTTGTCTTAAAGGCTGTTTTCCATTCATCACCTTCTCTCATTCTAATCTGGTGATATCCACTTTTCAGATCTATCTTAGAAAAGAAATTTTCTCCACTTAAGTAATCCATTAAATCATACATCCTTGGTAAGGAAAATCTATACCTTATGGTGATCTTGTTGATGGCTCTCGAGTCTATGCACATTCTCCATCCTCCATCTTTCTTTGGGCTCAACACAATCGATACTGTGCATGGGCTCAAACTTTCTCTAACCAAACCCTTATCCATCAATTCTTGGACTTGGTTCTTCACCTCCTCATTTTCTCGAGGTGCTAATCTGTACACTGCCTTGTTTGGCAGGCTTGCTCTTGGTATCAAGTCGATATGATGACTGATACTCCTGATGGGTGGCAATGAGTTTGGCAGCTCATCCACCACTATATCAACAAAATTATCTAGCAACTCTTGAACTTCTTCAAACAAATCATTCATTGATGTAAGGATGACTCTGGGCTTCCTCACCATAGCGAACTGCATCTCCTGTTCTTCCTTGACTTCTTTTAGGAGTTCCTTCCCACTCATGAGAAGTATGCTTGTGCTGGCTTCCTCTTTCGCTCTCTTCTCCTCCATTGGCAGCAACATATGCGTCCTACCATTCTTCTCCAATGTATATGTATTCTTCCTTCCATCATGAATGACGTTTCTGTCAAACTGCCATGGTCTTCCCAACAAAATGTGGCATACGTCCATGGGGATTACATCATGGGATTTCATCTTTATATCCTCCTATTTTAATTTCAACCAGGCATTGTTTAGTGATCATTACCTGGTGTCCTTTTTGCAGCCATGAGACTTTGTATGGCCTTAGATGTGCAGTTGTCTTCAGCTCCAATTTCTCCACCACCTCTGTGGATACTAGGTTGTTAGTACTCCCATTGTCAATGATCACCTTGTATACTTTGTCCTTAGTCTTGCAAGTTGTCCTGAAGAGATTGTTTCTCTGCACTGGCTTTTCAATTTCTGCCTCTGGTTTTAAGAGAAATTTTCTCAACATCAGGGATGCTCCATCCTCTGCTCCTTCTGCTTCAACATCTCTTCGTCGTGCTTCTGAAATGTGAGCTTCTCCTCCTTCCTTCTCCTTCTCGAGACATTCCCAAGACATGTGCCCTATCTTTCCACAGTTATAGCACCTTACTCCTACTCGGCCTCTTCCTCTAGAAGAGTTTCTTCCACCATTCTTTGTTCCTCGTGAACTTCCTCCTCATTCTAAGTGATTGTGTGGTTTCTCAGCCTCGTCCTTAGACTAATGTGCTCTGTCACAGTTAAATCCCTTGCTTTTTCTTGGGACGAAGCCTTTACCTCTTCCTCGTTGGTTATGTTTTCTATCCATCTTCTCCTCTGCCTTCAACGCAAACTGATAAGCATCTTCCACAGTCCTCACTGACATCATGCTAAGCTCATCCTGGATTTCATATCTCAAGCCATTTATATATCTGGCGACTCTTTCTTCGTCTCTCTCCCTTTGTCCAGTTCTGATGTTTAGCCGGTAGAAYTCCTCGGTGTACTCCTTGACTGTTATCCCTTTTTGTCTCAGGTTCTGTAGCTTCCTTAACAAATTGATCTGGTAGTCTTTGGGTATGAACTTAGCCTTTAGTTTGGCTACCATCCTGTCCCAACTCTGTTAGGAGTTCCTTCCCACTCATGAGAAGTATGCTTGTGCTGGCTTCCTCTTTCGCTCTCTTCTCCTCCATTGGCAGCAACATATGCGTCCTACCATTCTTCTCCAATGTATATGTATTCTTCCTTCCATCATGAATGACGTTTCTGTCAAACTGCCATGGTCTTCCCAACAAAATGTGGCATACGTCCATGGGTATTACATCACATGGGATTTCATCTTTATATCCTCCTATTTTAATTTCAACCAGGCATTGTTTAGTGATCATTACCTGGTGTCCTTTTTGCAACCATGAGACTTTGTATGGCCTTAGATGTGCAGTTGTCTTCAGCTCCAATTTCTCCACCGCCTCTATGGATACTAGGTTGTCAGTACTCCCATTGTCAATGATCACCTTGCATACTTTGTCCTTAGTCTTGCAAGTTGTCCTGAAGAGATTGTTTCTCTGCACTGGCTTTTCAATTTCTGCCTCTGGTCTTAAGAGAAATTTTCTCAACATCAGGGATGCTCCATCCTCTGCTCCTTCTGCTTCAACATCTCTTCGTCGTGCTTCTGAAATGTGAGCTTCTCCTCCTTCCTTCTTCTTCTCGGGACATTCCCAAGACATGTGCCCTATCTTTCCACAGTTATAGCACCTTACTCCTCCTCGGCCTCTTCCTCTAGAAGAGTTTCTTCCACCATTCTTTCTTCCTCCTGAACTTCTTCCTCGTTCTGAGTGATTGTGTGGTTTCTCAGCCTCGTCCTTAGACTAATGTGCTCTGTCACGGTTAAATCCCTTTCTTTTTCTTAGGACGAAGCCTTTACCTCTTCCTCATTGGTTATGTTTTCTATCCATCTTCTCCTCTGCCTTCAACGCAAACTGATAAGCATCTTCCACAGTCCTCACTGACATCATGCTAAGCTCATCCTGGATTTCATATCTCAAGCCATTTATACATCTGGCGACTCTTTCTTCATCTCTCTCCCTTTGTCCAGTTCTGATGTTCAGCTGGTAGAACTCCTCGGTGTACTCCTTGACTGTTATCCCTTTTTGTCTCAGATTCTGTAGCTTCCTGAACAGATTGATCTAGTAGTCTTTGGGTATGAACTTAGCCTTCAGTTTGGCTACCATCCTGTCCCAACTCTTTTAGGAGTTCCTTCCCACTCATGAGAAGTATGCTTGTGCTGGCTTCCTCTTTCGCTCTCTTCTCCTCCATTGGCAGCAACATATGCGTCCTACCATTCTTCTCCAATGTATATGTATTCTTCCTTCCATCATGAATGACGTTTATGTCAAACTGCCATGGTCTTCCCAACAAAATGTGGCATACGTCCATGGGGATTACATCACATGGGTTTTCATCTTTATATCCTCCTATTTTAATTTCAACCAGGCATTGTTTAGTGATCATTACCTGGTGTCCTTTCTGCAGCCATGAGACTTTGTATGGCCTTAGATGTGCAGTTGTCTTCAGCTCCAATTTCTCCACCACCTCTGTGGATACTAGGTTGTCAGTACTCCCATTGTCAATGATCACCTTCCATACTTTGTCCTTAGTCTTGCAAGTTGTCCTGAAGAGATTGTTTCTCTGCACTGGCTTTTCAATTTCTGCCTCTGGTTTTAAGAGAAATTTTCTTAACATCAGGGATGCTCCATCCTCTGCTTCTTATGCTTCAACATCTCTTCGTTGTGCTTCTGAAATGTGAGCTTCTCCTCCTTCCTTCTTCTCCTCGGGACATTCCCAAGATATGTGCCCTATCTTTCCACAGTTATAGCACCTTACTCCTCCTCGGCCTCTTCCTCTAGAAGAGTTTCTTCCACCATTCTTTCTTCCTCGTGAACTTCCTCCTCGTTCTGAGTGATTGTGTGGTTTCTCAGCCTTGTCCTTAGACTAATGTGCTCTGTCACGGTTAAATCCCTTGCTTTTTCTTGGGACGAAGCCTTTACCTCTTCCTCGTTGGTTATGTTTTCTATCCATCTTCTCCTCTGCCTTTAACGCAAACTGATAAGCATCTTCCACAATCCTCACTGACATCATGCTAAGCTCATCCTGGATTTCATATCTCAAGCCATTTATATATCTGGCGACTCTTTCTTCATCTCTCTCCCTTTGTCCAGTTCTGATGTTCAACCGGTAGAACTCCTCGGTGTACTCCTTGACTGTTATCCCTTTTTGTCTCAGGTTCTGTAGCTTCCTGAATAGATTGATCTGGTAGTCTTTGGGTATGAACTTAGCCTTCAGTTTGGCTACCATCCTGTACCAACTCTTTATCCTCTGTTTTCCTTTACTTCTCCTCTCAGCCTGCAGTTTGTCCCACCACAGTGTTGCATGCCCTTTTAGCCTGGTGACTACCTGCTTCACCTTATTCTCCTCATCGACATCTTCATAGTCGAAGTGTTTGTACATGGACCTTATCCAGTCCAACGGTTCTTCAGCATCTAGATTTCCCTCATACATGGGGGACCTCTATATTAGCTCTGCCTCCCAATCAGGCAACTACTCTCAACAAACGTTCTTCTGCAACATTCTCTCCTACAGCTTCTTCAACCTCAACCTCTTCACTTTCTGCATCACTGACATTCCCAACGTCAGGTGCTCTTCTCTGTGCTACATCCATTGTTTCCAATCGGGCGCGAAGCTCTCGCATCTCCCTCTTTACAACACGGTTGGCTAAAGGTGGCTCTCGTCTTCTTGGTGGCATTATGTCGACTATCTTCCACACATGGAGTAGAGCTCCGAGTTCTTTGTCTCCATCTTTTCCTCTTTTCGCCTGAAGTCTATAGACGAAAAACTTAGGCTCTGATACCACCTGATCCAGACCCCCTATCCCTCTTAAGGGTTGCGCAACCTCTCGGTCAAGATCTTCTGATTCCAGAGATGAAATGGCTCTTCTGGTTCCAAACTGGAACCCTTTGAACGAACACACAGGCCCCTCCACAAATGCTCAGTTGACTTTTTTAAGCGCCAAGCGTGAACTCCCACAATACACGACCAAGAGTTGTGACTGCACCCTTATCCTTCCTGCCTTTCTATATTTCGCGATTCAAGGTTTGGGAGACAAGGACCTCTGTCCTTCCAACTTGCAATACCCGAGATCATGATGTGTGCCAACGGT
Organism: Picea mariana; assembly: GCA_032191745.1. Taxonomy (NCBI): domain Eukaryota; kingdom Viridiplantae; phylum Streptophyta; class Pinopsida; order Pinales; family Pinaceae; genus Picea; species Picea mariana. The sequence continues at coordinate 15,952 of JASDQU010752988.1, read as the reverse complement.
CCAGATATGCTTGTGATCGACGGTTCAGGTCGAATCGCGATCTCGCGACTCGGGGGTTTGAACCGCAAAGAACTTCACCTCCCAACTCGCGATACCTGAAATCGCGATGTGGACCAATGGTCTAGATCTTCCTGTGATTGACGGTTCAGGTTGAATCGCGATCTCGTGACTCGGGGGTTTGAAGCGCAAAAAACTCTGCCTCCCAGCTCGTGATACCCGAGTTTGCGAAATGGATTGACCTTGCTGTTTCGCAATCTCGCGACTCGGGGTTTTGAAGCGTAAAGAACTCTGCCTGCCAGCTAGCAATACCAGAGTTCACGAAATGGACTGACTTCGTTGTTTCGCGATCTCGTGACTCGAGGTTTTGAAGCCCAAAAAACTCTGCCTCCCAGCTAGCAATACCCGAGTTCGCGAAATGGAGCGACCTCGTTGTTTCGCGATCTCGCGACTCGGGGTTTTGAAGCGCAAAGAACTCCGCCTCCCAGCTAGCGATACCCGAGTTCACGAAATGGACTGACGGTCCAAATCTATCTGAGATCGATGGTCACTATTCCTCCTAAGCTTTGGACGTCAAGAAGCCCTCACCGCTAACCTCCTTGCAACTCCACCTTATCCAACGACTTGCGAGGTTTCAACGTTTCTCCTCGAGGACTCTCCACCGTCCATTCAAATCTTTGAGATCTCCCCTCCTGGATCTACGCAGGGTTAAAGCCTGCGCTCCTACCTCAAATCGGACGGTCCACGGGATTCTCTATCGCGATCCAATGCTCGATGGTGTTCTTCCTTTTGATCTTTTACTCGCTTCAGACTTAGAATATTTTCTAAGTCTTCGAAGACTCGGTCTTCACTTCTTCCCGGGAATGAGTTCCTGGATCTCGATAACACTTTCCGAAGTCTTGTTCCTCCTGATCTTTGTCTGGTTCAGACTTCAATTTCCCGCGCCCTCCTTGCGTCTGAGGGATTTCGATAACTCGGATCCACAGTATTTCTCGCTGAGAAATTCTTCCCGATTTCCTTACGTTCCTCTCTGGCTCGATGTGCAGAGCTTCCAATGAAGAGAAACAATGGAAACTAGAAAAACTCACAGTTCCATCCACTTGTTCATGAAAACAGAAATGATAGGAAAACACACACAGTCCACACACCATACATTTGGATCAATTTTCCTTCTATTATATTCACAAGTGCCCAATGGCTACATAATACATTCAAAATTACAATAGCTCAAAAAACTAAGATCTCCTGCTAACTCACAGTTCTCTCTTACAGCTAATTGCTCTTTGTATTACAGCCTTTTTTTTTTCCAACTGGGCATACAAACTTCTACTTAACTCAAAAAGATNTCAATTTTCCTTCTATTATATTCACAAGTGCCCAATGGCTACATAATACATTCAAAATTACAATAGCTCAAAAAACTAAGATCTCCTGCTAACTCACAGTTCTCTCTTACAGCTAATTGCTCTTTGTATTACAGCCTTTTTTTTTTCCAACTGGGCGTACAAACTTCTACTTAACTCAAAAAGATTCCTAGGGTTTTCCTTGGCTACTTGCCTACCCTAAAATTCATCCTGCGCTATCTTAGTGCAGTCGCATTCCAGAGCCGTAGTGGAAACTCCTGCTCTGTTTACAATTTCAAAACTTTCCTCAAAGGGTAAAATTCGGCACTGGTTCAAGGGTGCCTCCAAAGGTAAATTTCGGCACTGAGTGAAGGCAGATTTCGAAATCGTCTGCAACTGTCAACGTTGAATTTCTGGAAGAACTCTCACGTGTTGAGTGGTCCTGCCTCTACGTGCTTGCCAAAGATGCTCCTGCATCAAATGATATGCCTCTATCTTGGCAACAACCCTTAAAATGATTTTGCAAGTAGGATGGCGAAGTGAGTAAGAACAATTTTATAATAGCATCCTCTCCTCCCAATTGTGTCTCGCTCATATACTCCAAAAAATTTACAATGTGAGGGGTTGGGAGGCCCAAAAATATTGGAGAGTTGTTCAACCATTTTGTATCAAATTAATTTGGGTATCCTTGAAAACTTTTGAAATCAATAGTTGGATACATTTGTTCCCTCTCTGCCATGATCCCATAACTTGGAAATATCACAAAATTGAGAGTAAGGTGGCACCCTAGAAAAGGTCAGTGGAGTCGCCAGATAATTTGTTTGAAACTATCAAAGAAAAGGGAAAACACCCTAGTGGAGTCGCCAAGTAAGCTTGTAAGATAAGGCTTCTGAGGCAAGGCTTACCGAAAAGTGTCGTCTTGAGGAGAATTGACTCAATGTTCCCCAACAACGGCGCCAAAATGTTATCCCACAGTTTCAAGCTACAATAAAAGGCTATGAGATGGAAGGCCAAACTAGCATAACAATAACTTATCCCACCCAATGTCACAACTAGGACCTACTTGTGTGCTTGTCACCTAGGGTTTTTGTTCAACAATAATCATACATACATGCAAGAAATTAAACTACAACCATTCATTCAAGAAGTTTTACAGAAAAATACTTACAATTCATCGAGAAATAAATGTGCAAACCTTAGTTATAACATCATCCTTCAAGAGAGAAACCAAAATATGCCAAAATAGCCTTCCTTCAACAAGTGCGCATCACCAAATTATTCAATAACCCAAGATAGGGCGCCAATTTCAGACCTCACTAATGAGTGAATGAGTCATGATAAAATGAGAGTCAAAACCCTCAATATATAGTGTATCAATGACCTAATTTACGTTTTACATCACAAAAAGGCCAACAAGGCCATAATACCAAAATAATATTGTTTTTACATTAAATGCTAGACTAAAACCCTAATCAAGCAAAAAGGTAAGACGTCACCCCTTTCTAGGGTGACGTTAACCCCTATTAGGGCAAATGTAGCCTCCTGAGGTGAGATGTTAGCCCTCCTTGGGCTCCTCCAAGCTGCCACACGTGCCAACTTCCCTGTCCATTTGCCAACATGCTCATGATGACATCATAAGCCTCCTGGTGACGTCCTAGGCCATCTAGAGCCAACGTCCCACTAAAAATGGGTCAATCCCCCTAGGTCAAGCTGTGTCGGGCTGCCTCTGGTGGAACGTCCTCTTCTTCTCTGGTGCAAAGTCTCTAATCATCCTCTGCCCTGTCTTTGCCCACTGATGGGATCTCACCATCCATCTGGTGGGCTCTTCAGCCCCATGGAGGTCCAAACTGATCATCTCCCCATGTGTACCCGTCCAAATGGTACCTGCCCGTCAGGTATGGTCTTGCACATCAAAGGCTACGCCCTCCATGGGCTCATCAGTCACATGGATCATAGCAATGCCAATCACATTTCATCATTAATATTATTAAACACATGCATAAAATCCCTAATACATCAGTTGACAACTCAAAGATGTTACACAAGCCTGCAATACAAGTTTGGGGAAAAAGACAAGGTGTCCTATTGGGCTAGTGTCCACAGGAAAAGGAAAGTTCCCAAAAAGGCCTCTTCCAAGCCATGTAAGTGGGTGGTGTGTTCAGGTGATGTCCAAGCATGTGGGTGCAATGATGGCCAAGGATGCAAAGGTGTTATCTGTGGGTGCCTTTGTAGAAGGCAAGCTGTCCCTGTCATGGATGCATTTTTTCCGAAGCCCATTCTTGCATTTATTCTTTTTATTCTTTTATTTGCTTTTTTGTTCAAAATCTAATCAGGGGACACTGCCTTGGCATGGTGACCAGAGCTGACAACGTTACCCACAAGTAATTTCGCAGAGATGAGAAGGTTGGATCGTGATGAGACCCCCTTTCCCTTGGCCATGCATCCAAGAGTCACTGCCTTGGCGTGGTAACCAGCTGGTGGCAATGTGATACTGCTAGGTACCGATGGACCTAATAGGCTGGCTCATGATGAGACCCCCTATCCTCTAATTAGGTCTTGTTTTATTATTTTTTCGGATCCCTCTTGTTTCTTGCTAAGAAGCCTTTTATTGCTTTCTCGGGGATCCTTAGGCGAAGCATCTGGAGGTTTATTCTTAGGCTTTTATCTTTTACCAGCTTGCTTTTACCTTCTAGGACTTTATCCCCTTCTTCCCACAAGACAAGGTGCAGTTCTGAAAATAGGTAAACCCAATGCCCGGACAAGAGGAATGGGATAAGTGAGAATGAGATAAAATGGAAAAGTTGTGTTATGATGGGAGTGGACAATGGCTTTTCAGAAATCCCCCCAGTGGCAAACCAAAAACTACAAACACAGGCTTCCTAGGGCATCCTGTCAATCCCCCCAAACATGGTCAAGTGGGCAAATGTAAGATCCAAGAAGTCGTTAGAAATAAAAGGAATCAGATGCATACATTTAAAGGTTTTAATGATCAAATGTGACACATACCGCGATACCTGGACTAATTACCTCATGGAGCAAGAACCTCTTTTGATACAGAACCAAACCGATGGCGATGGATGTTGCTGCTGCTGACAAGATAAGGACGATAGAAGAAGAAAAGGTAGGCCCTCCAGGTCCATGCTCAGGTCAATCCTGCTCTCGATACTCCATCTCCAGGACCTGTGGGCCTCGAGACATGATCTCCTAGTTATCCCTAAAAAGTGGGGATAACAAGTACCTTGTCTATCTCTTGAACCTTCAGTTGTCTTCAAAGCACAAAATCAGTTATTATACGATGCAGTATTGTTTGTGTCACTCGTACATAGCACTCTGTCAATTCATGACAATTCGCATGTTCGAATGATCGGCTTAACATCAGTGAATCTCTACACATCTCTAAGGAGAAAGTGTATTTGAACTTATTTATAATAACAGGTTAGAATCATGAATACTTATGGACTTGTAACTAGTATCACATATTGAATGATGCTTACTTGGTTTAGTTCACATATCACTATTGCTTGATTACAACCTTTATGTAAATGAGGTAATCAGTTAGCTAAGTTATACTCATACTTATGGAAACATAGCACATATATGGTGTTCAAAGAGGTCTAGCTTAGTCACTATACAAGGATAATGATAGTCCTATTGATAGAGTAGTATTACCTAATAAGGATCATATCGATTACAGCTTAGCTTAGGTTGAACTAGTATCAACTTGTTATGAATCACATGTAAAAGCTTAGGCAAACATACTGATTTGAATAGTGTTAGTAATGATTCGGGTTATGTTCTACCATCTGAGCAAGTTGATTACATGATACTAAGTGTAATAGAAGCTTATCTTATATACGAGAAATGGTTTCCAATGTACTATCATTGCTTATAACAAAATTGATTTGTACGCTATTCATACTTATTACTGTATAAACGGGGTATTAAGATAGATACAATAACTATCATAGTACTCTACATGCAGGATTTATCCCTATTGAACAAGAACAAAAAGTGATTCATTACTGTTACATGATTGTATAGACTCGTTCTACTTGCTTGTTGAGCTTACGTATTATCCGTATTCAATTACATGGATTAGCTACTAGTATAAGCTTAATATGAGCAATGTAACCTTGTATATTACATATGTACAATGTGCCCATTCAACATGTAAGTGATTACTAGTACTCAATTAAGATTATAGATCCACAATGATTACCATTGAAATGAAGCTAGTGATAATTATAACCACATGCCCTTATTATTCCATATATAATGATAGTGTTATACTCTCTAAGTTGTTATGAATAGAACAAGTGTTTGTTTCCTAATAACCATTGTATCGTTACCATACATACGCTTTTCTTTACCTCATCTATATGCATAGAATCGTACAGTCAATCTATGATATGGAACTCAGTCAATGGAGTAGAGATATGTAGTACTAATTCCATTAAGAGGATAGAGTAACCACTATTCCATGAACATGAGCTTGTGTCCTTATTGTTATATGAGATGGTGGTACTCATTTAGATCAAAGCTTAGACAATAGGTAACACTAATGATCAAACCCATTGTACTGGTAATATGATACAAGATTATACTACTAATCAAAGTAATGGGAATATCATAATCAAGCATTCTCATAATCAGTACTAGTAGTTAATGTGATAAGCTAACTGCAAGCCTGCATAGTTATAACACTATTTAGGTAATCATGTATCCATAATGTTGAACAAGTTGGTAACTGATCATGTTTAAGCATGGTGAATCAATAAGGATAGTAAGCACAGTGTTGATTGGGCTAATATTAGTCATAAAATACAAGTGTAATTCAAGTAATGTGATACATAGAACAAACAAGGTTACTAATACAGTGTATACGAGCTTAGATTAGCTAAACTACAGAGAAAGAGTGATATATCAATAGTAAGCATTCACCTAATTAACTCTATTCAATCAGATTAGTACGAGTAAGTTATGGAATAAGCTTTACATAACCTATACCACTTAGATATGACACTCTCACATATTCACTATATTGTAAGTACACTTGTATATCCATAATGATCACTAGCACATACTGTATCGATAGAGATAAGCTCTTGGTTCCTATTATGGTGTACTCAGTGGAAATAAGCTCATACGTATTAAGAGTAATCACTTAGTATTGAGATAAGCTTAGTACAAGCTATTATGGAAACTACGCTAATACAGATGATACATGCTGGTTATAATACAACACCTAAGCAGATAGTTTATAACAATCATACATATCGTAATCAATGATGTTACTCTTTCTTATAACAATGGTACTAATACTGGGATATCACTAGTGAAGCTATTCATGTTATTCAGCAATACCAGTAGTGTAATAGTGTTCAAGCAATCTGGAACCAATGGTAATCGTTCTAACTAGAAACTAGTGACTAAACGTATAACATGTAATGAATAGGAAGCTATGATTGGTTGATGAGTGTTTTATAACCATGGTTCTTATATGTTACTAAGCTTATACCAAAAATAGTGACTCTAATAAGCTTACTTCTACCATTACTAATTAGTGGTGTAATGATTAGCGATATATACAGCTTTCAATAGTGTTACTGATCTTAGAGAGGTTATGAGCTTGTTATGGAATTACTAGTACTTATAGGTTTGTATTGTGTTATCATTACAACTTTTATATCAGTTTCAACTTCATTACTGTTATTACACCTTACATTCTACTTGATTTTCTCTATGTTACCTATTACGTGTATGAACTAGACATGTCACATATCGTAATCATTTTACTTGATCTGCTCTTGTTACATAGTACATGATCAACTCTATTACGTATATTGCATAATGATTATACTTTACTATATACCCTATAAGGTTCAATAGGTCTTAGATTAGCACTAATTCCATAATGATTATTACATGAGTATCACTAGCTCAGATAAGAGTGACAATACCCGAATAGGTTGCAGTGTTCATACGAGTTCTATTAATCATATGTTCTTTACCTAATCATTATCCTGTGAATATATAGCAGATTCTATGTATTCAAGTAAACAGAAGAGTAACACCATATTAGCTTAGAAGAGTAACTGTTCTAGCTTATTGATCTAAGTAAGTTATGATCTTGTGACTATTCATAGTTATTACCATATCTTACCACTAGTTTACAAGCAATGGGAATTGTTAGTCACGAAGCTAATCTTGGAGGTATATGTAATCTTCATAATCAATGAACATGACTATTCCAACCAAATAAGGCTAGTTTCTCTTATGTAAGCTTAGTGGAAACACAATGGTAACCAAAGAGTGATACATACGCTAAAGGTTTCATATTGCTTACTTGTTATTGATAAGAGAACTAATCACCAGTATTGAATACACTTGAATTGGAGATTACTGCCTGTTCCTAAGAGCTTACTGATGATTTATTAACAACCTCATAAAGTTGACCACAAGTACAAGTGAATCCATACTATGATATCAATGAGCAATGGAATTAGATCTAACCATTATACAAACCCAAACACTACTAACGTATATATAGAAGCCCATAGGTAAGCAGAGTAAGCATTACTGATCAGATTGGTTCACAGTAATCAAACAGGTTAAATAAGGGGTACGTAATTCCCATAATAGATGCATTGATAAGAGTATTGTTCTTTCTCAGCATGATAGTATTCATAGTTGGTGAATCTTGATTCCTATAAACATCATAGTTGATTAGGCTTATACTCATATCAAACCAAGCTTAATGAGCTATATCACCAGTATCGTAATGACAATCAACTCTATTTGATCGTTACTAGCTAGCTTGTAAGATCATGTCGAATCAGCTTCTATCCTATAAAGTAATGGGAATTAGACTTCTCTTAGTAATAGCATGGGGTATTAGCTTGAATATGACTAATAATAGATATGAAGTATACCCAACTAAAGTGGTGAATATGGATACTAGCTTAAACCTGAACTGGAATCAGCTAATCACAACAAGCATAACATGTGAAGTATGATTACGTGCTTATCCTTATACCGGTCTTTAAAACCACTCGTAACCTAATCAAAGCATGTGATAGATTAGAACTATTCCCATCTATTAAAGCAGATATCATAGCTTAAGTAGTAGGAATTACTGGTCTCTTTGTTCACATGAGCTTTCAGGTTATAGGGTTGAACCATTGCTTAGTTAAATAGGGATAATCCATATGTTCAATGATATGGAACCAAGCTCTATCACATTACAACTTAAACTTAGATAATCTTAGTATTAAGCTCACTCGGCATGTTCAATACTAGTGTAAGATGTACTATCACCATTGTAATCACCATATAAGCTCGAATATTCAGTAAGCTACAAGGTTATTCCATAATAACAAGCACTTACCTTATTTAGCGTAAGTATTACTAGTAACATGATAGTACTATGTAGAAGCTTTGATATGATGTGTTACCAGTATAGCTCTAATATATGGAAGCTAATAGATATATCATATAAGCTAATATGGTATAATGATTACAGATTACTCGTAACTAATGGTCATACTCTTTGTTAGAGCTCTTTACCAGTATTAGCCCAGTATATTGTTATGATCTATACATGTGGAATACAACTGGTTATGAATTACTAGTAACTAATGGCAATTGTACTTGATCTGTACATGATACATATAGCTATTCAGATTCAATGTAGATTATACTAGCTTAATCTCTTACAGGTAGAACACTTTGTTGTTTCTATTAGATAAGTTGTTTCACCATAGTTAAGCAGGTAGAACATGTTACAAGCTGAGCTCTTGGTACTATTACACTTATTATAATTGTTATTTACATTGTAGTTAAGTAGATCCATAAACAAGAAGGTTTGATTCCACTTAGATTACAAAGCTATGAAGATTGATTACAGAATATTATAATAATACTATCCAGCTTAGCATCACTCTTATCGATAGATAGAAGTAATCCCATATTATTATCCTGTTATCTCATTGTTGAACGCCTCTCCAATATAGGTGTTCAACTCCATGTGCCATGAAGAGATGCATCATCAGATGCTCATTTGTCAAAGAAATTCGGTTCTACAGGGCATGTTTGGCCCCAACACTTTTTTTTGTAACTGGAATTTCCACACCCCTGCATGGGTCAATAATGTAATAGGTCTGCATGAGTCATGTTAGGTCAGTTACCTTTGGATCATTTCACTTTGGGAGTTCCTTTCACCGAGGGTTTTTTATCCTCAGGTTATCAATTGGGATTTTCAGCCTTATTGATTTTCCTTGAGTTTTTCCCTCACACTTGCAATAATTCCTCCAAAGTGGTGAACGATGTCATAGTGGGATTATCTCTTGGTAACTATTGTAGGGAATCATTGTAAATGACCATGCAAGACATCTTAGAAAGTTTCGCGGAATTCTGTCAAGTCTAGTATAGTTTTTTTAATTAATTAATTTTTAATTAAATTTCCCTGAGTTTGGAGGTTTAATTATTTAATTAATTAATTATTTTTTAGCAAAAATTGTAAAAAGTAGGTCCTTGGATTTTTGTTAGGGGTATTTGTGCTCAAAAGAAATGGAATAGCACCTCCTATACCCTTGGACCAAGTTTCAGCTTAGTCAGACAACTTTTGCTATGGGTTTGTCCACCTAGAGTGTCAGTCAGTCAATAACAACAATTTTAATTGCCAAGTCCAAACATAGCAAAAATGTAATTTTTAAAAATGAGTTAAAAGGATAATGTAAATATGGATAAAGGTGAGAGAGATTTTTCCTTACCTTTCCTAACCATTTCCAAACCTCACATCAACCCCCCACCTAGCCATAAAGAAAAAACGTCACTTTTCCTAGAGTGGTGTGCCTTCCTTCTTGAAAGTCTCCAAAAAGTAAAAAAATGATAAAAAAATCAATGGGAGACTTATGCTATCCCTTGGCATGCTTTTCCTAACCTCCCACTACCTATTTTCTTCATCCCAATGCCTCTCCACTCCCCTTCTCTCATTAATTCCTCTTATTTCCTCTCCTCTCCCCC
>JASDQU010752987.1:13312-25349 GCA_032191745.1 Picea mariana | reverse complement strand
AGTGAACCTTTTGTATAAATCCTTGAAATCCATGGGGACATGTCCCAAAGTGTGATCCATTTTCCCCCGAACACTACATCACAACCACCTGTTTCAATGGAAAACATATGAGATTTGAGATAATACTCACCCATTTGAAGTTTCACATTTCACATGGACCACCACATTTGTTGGCACTTGACCAAGTTTTGAGGATCCTTGGTCATCTTTGACCTGCTTTTGGGACTTCGACAGGCTTTCGAAGGTAGAGCACAAGTCGAAGCGGAGATCGTAGGATCTCATCCCCTTTTTAGGGATTTTTGGGTTTTGGGATTATGTAATGGGTATGGGGATGTCAGTCCATGGGTTTGCCCATGTTTAGGCCCGATTTTGTAATGTATAAATAGATGTATAGGAGATGTAGGAAGGGGGCTTGATACCTTGCTAAGTGCTAGGGCAAGGGAGACATCTATGTGATGCTAGGTGCTAAGTGCAAGTGGTAATTGTAATTGCTTTGTGCATACTATGTAAGACTTGCAGAGCTAAGTGCAAGTGATCGTAAGAGACCGAGGAAGGATTTGTGTTGTAACTCAGGGAAGGAGGATCTAGTGATATGCAAAGATCTCCTGTCCTTTGCAGAGTAAGATCTCAAGGCTCTGTGCATGTAGAATATTGACAAAAGACAATAAAGAGAAGAAGAGTTGGTGGATGTATCCCAAGGGAGGGGGTGAACCACGTATATCCCGTGTTGTGGTTTCTTTGTGCATTTTGGGTGTTCTCTTGTTTATGTGATTAAATGCTTAGTGCGCTGATGTATGTTAGATGAATATAATATGGTATATTAGTGCTGAATAATGTGAATGAATGCTAGATTTGACCTATGTTGATTTTATTAGTGCTTGGTTATATTATATCTGTGTGAATACTGCGTCATTTTGTTATTAGGGTTTATCCGCGTTGTAAGCTAAAGGTGAATATTGATGATCTGTAACTGCTAAGTGCTCTGTTAAAGTGTTACAATCATATATCTGTGTCCCAACTAAGGTTGCAGACATTGGAGTCCTGCAACCACCCTTGCCTCTACCTCGGGTGAGACTTCATCTGCTTCACAGGTGTTGCTGAAAGGGTCAGTAGTTAGGGTTTTGTTGGTGCGCTATTGTAGCGTTGAACCTTGGGTCTGCCCCTGTGCCAAAAAATGGTTCTGTTGCCGGGACTGGAACTATGATTGTTGGGAAATAAACAAAAGAGAAAGCTCTGTGCATAGATCTGTTGCCCTTGTGTGCAGTATTCTACTTGACCCGTGAAGCTCTGTGCCAAGAAGAAGAGTCAGATTTGAAGAAAAGAGGTAAGACCTGAAAGCTTTGTGCTCTGATAAAGGTAAGAACAGTGAAAAGTTTTGATTGAAAAAGTAAGATAAGTGGAAATTTTTGTTTCAAAAGTATGGATCTAGGTATGTTTGATAAATTTTGTCCTAGCTTGAAAAGTAGGGCACAACTAGATGCAAGAAGGTTTGATATGAGTAGTTCTGACAAAAATGGTGAAAGATATGTTATTCCTATGCATAGAAAGAATGTTTGGACTAACAAATGGATGGAAGATCCTAGAAAGAATTTTTGCAGGTTAGCCACTATGATCCTAGTGCACAGTACAGAAAAGGCTGGGGATCATTTAAAAGAAAAAGAAGACTAACCCTTTGTTACAGTTGCAGAAGATCGGGACATCTTTCTAAGGAATGCCTTGGTAGAATACCTAGTTGTCTTTGTTGTAAATCTATGGACCATGACGTTATAGATTTCCTTAGAATGATTGCTAAGGTTGAATGAATGAATATGAGACAAGAAAACCCTAAGGAAGACCAAGAAACTGTGACCATGGCAGAACCCCAGAAATAATTAGAGAATGTATTACTACAAATGAAAGAAACCCTAAATGATCACAAAAATATCAACTTATCAGAGATCTTCAAAGAAAAATAATGCATAGAAGTAAGAATAGTATACTTTGACATTGATTGTGTTCTGGATGAAGAAACACAGGTGAATATCATGACAGAAATAACTTGGGAAACTTTAGGAAATCCTCTTATGATTCCTTCATTAGGAGGAATATGATTATTTAGAGGAAAGTTGATAACCCTAAGTGGAAGACTCACCCAGATATCTATGAATGCTCATGGAACTTCGACAGAGGAATATTTTGAGATTGTTAAATTTATTGAGAACAACACTCCATTTACTATATTACTAGGAAAACCTTGGATTGAAAACGATTAGGCCAGAAGAAAAGAAGAGGAAGTCTTAGAGTAGAAGAAGCAAGAATTAAAATATTTCATGACTAGGAGGATAACACATTTGATTGAAGAACATGAGAACAGATCAAAGCTACTTAGAACCAGAAACTTGGATGACGAAGTTAAAAGAACACAAGAAGACTCACATAAGACTGAAGTACCTACCCCAGAGAGAGAATACGTATTACTCTCAGATCCTATGAAAGAATCTCAACAACACGAAGTTACTATGCTAAAAGGAGATAAGAATCAGAATGGAAAGAGGAATACCGAGACAAATATCACCGGGAAGAAGGCTAGAAAACTCAGTAAGAAGAGAGCAAAGATAGAAAAGTTACATAAGGTCTTAGAGGGGACTTCGTAGAGGGAAGGTTTGCAATACTGGAACTTCGTCGGGATATCAGAATAATGCAACATGGCACTTCTCCATGGTGAAGTGATATAGCTATTGAAAGCATTATAACCATTATCCCGATGAATCGAATGGTTAGAACAATAGTAATGGCCCGAAGACTTGCCATCAGACCATTGGGACCGTGCCACAATGGATAGAACCGCATTGATGAAGACCTCTCATTGGTTGGAGAGATTCGTTACATCGTGTCTACTTAGCCCATCGACTGTTGCACCGAGAACACTTTTGCGAATTGTATCCAAGCCAGCTCATTACTACCACGCTGTGTTTATTGAGACCAACACCTGTTCCATTGCATTGCACACTCATTCATCCACCCAAGTTATTTGATCTAAGTGTGCATGTTGGACAAGCTCAATGCCATAGAGAAAGCCATCGAAGAAGTTCTCATCGATCTCATGGCCGAGAAAGTAATGTCTGTAGGTATTCAGGCATCATCAATGAGAGGAGTGCAAGCCTCTCCATCGACTGATCTTGGATCCAGACCATCCCAACCGGCAGTAGAGAAGAGAACCAAGAACAAAGATGACCTAGCCAACGTGAAGTTAATCCCAACCATCTTACCAGACTACATCCCACCTTTGGAAGATGCGGTGAGTCGTGACAGTGTCTCGAGGGACTTTTATTACACCATGGTTACTGTGTACCTCTCGAAGGGGATACATGCAGTTAAAATGCAGCAAGATAAGATCGCGGTGTTGAATTTCAGCGACTTCAACCTAGGAGACCGCAAGAACCATAGTATGCTCACTCCTTACAAATACTTGACTAGGATGAAGGGGAAGAACTCAAAAGTAATCCCCCAGCCATGGACTATGAACCTTGCGTAGTCCACCCTCTTAATGTAGTGAATATTCCGCACTTTGGAAGGCACCAGGAGGTTAACATGTGTGTTAAGCTTCTGCTCTCATGTTAACATGGCGGCTACCTATGGCTAGATCGATGCATCATAGTCGATCCGACGTTGATCCATAGGATCACCGGATTGAGAATGTAGGGACCCGACTTCTACCCAGGAAAGGCTACAGATCACACATTGGCACAGATTATCAAAGACACATATGGCGATGTAGAAAAGGGGATGTGATGCTACAAGGTAGCTTTCATCCAGAATGGTGCAGTGCACCTGGTCTGCCAGCTGATTGTAGGAAAGCTTGTAAGAAAGAACAAACCTACATAGGTCACATGATTCATTGTTGACCTCGTCGGGAAATGTGTAGAAGGACTCCAGATGAACTGGGCGAAGTACTTGGTCAACCGGCTGGAATTAGACTTCCGCGAAGGTCAGGATCAGGGCTATGAGTTCCACTTTATCTAGCTCCTGATACTCATCGCATTTACCTCTTGGAAGATGTCAAAAGGTGTGACCTTCCCAGACATCGAGTCATTCACTGTGAAATTCACCACGCTCTGGTACTCGAGAGATATGTGAAAACAGTGGCAGTCAAAAGCGGTCTTCCACACATATTATCTCCAACTGAAGAAGGGCATCGAAGCTGTCCCTCGCATGATGCCAAACACCCTGTACCAGTTCAAACCTCTCGTGAAGTTCCACACAGATAGGCACTTCATCTACATCATTGTGCGAGAAGATGAGCATAAAGAGAAGCTTCAGTCATACTATAAGGTCACAGAGGAGGACCTCAAAAAAATAACCAAGGACTGGTATGTAGAGCTCCTCATCCCCGCTGACCCTGCAGAGATGTCCGATCCCAAACTTGACATCTCGGAGGCCTCTCACAAAGAACACGACACACCTAGAACCAATAGAAGAAAGAAGACTTAAGAAGTCCAAGACTTGAGCAGTGCATCGGAAGAAACTGCTTCAGTATCACCTGGCTGAGGGGGTGATGATGAAGTAGAAAATAAAAATGGTAGAGAATATCAAAAGAAGCAAGGAGAAGTAACACCACCTAAGGATCCTATTGATGAGGCTGATCCCTTGAATAAAAGGAAGGTTTCCCCCATGAAACCCACTTCCTGAAACAAGAATCCGAACAAGAGGTCATGGCACAACAACAGGTTGAAGCATCTCGAGCCAAGCTTGAGGATTTCAAAGCAGAGCTACCCAAACCAGAGTGACTCGGGATGAGTCACATGTGATTTTTGGGGGCCTGTTGGCCCTTGACCAAGTTTTGAGGATCCTTGGTCATATTTGACCTACTTTTGGAACTTCGACAGGCTGTCGAAGGCAGAGCGCAAGTCGAAGCAGATATCGCAGGATATCGACCCCTATTTAGGGATTTTTGGGTTTTTGGCTTATGTAACATGTATGGGGATGTCAACCCATGGGTTTACCCATGTTTAGGCCCGATTTTGTAATGTATAAATAGATGTCTAGGCGATGTAGGAAGGGGGATTGATACCTTGCTAAGTGCTAGGGAAAGGGAGACATCTATGTGATGCTAGGTGCTAAGTGCAATTGGTAATTGTAATTGCTTTGTGCATACTGTGTAAGACTTGCAGAGCTAAGTGAAAGTGATCGTAAGAGACTGTTGAAGGCTTTGTGTTGTAACTCAAGGAAGGAGGATCTAGTGATGTGCGTATATCTCCTGTCCTTTGCAGAGTAATATTTCAAGGCTTTGAGCATGTAGAAGATTGACAGAAGACAATAAAGAGAAGAAGAGTTGGTGGACATAGCCCAAGGGAGGGGGTGAACCACGTATATCTTGTGTTGTGGTTTCTTTGTCTGTTTTGGGTGTTCTCTTGTTTACGTGATTAAATGCTTAGTGTGCTGATGTATGTTAGATGAATCTGATATGATAGATTAGTGTTGAATAATGTGAATGAATATTAGATATGACCTATGTTGATGTGCTTAGTGCTTGGTTATATTAGATCTGTGTGAATACTACGTCATTCTATTATTAGGGTTTATCCGCACTGTAAGATAAAGGCAAATATTGATGATCTGTAACTGCTAATTTCTTTGTTAAAGTGTTACAATCATATATTTGTGTCCCAACTAAGGTTGCATACATTGGAGTCCTGCAACCACCCGTGCCTCTACCCCGTGTGAGACTTCATATGCTTCGCAATTGTTGCCGAAAGGGCCGGTAGTTAGGGTTTTGTTGGTGCACTGTTGTAGCGTTGAACCCTGGGTCTGCCCCTGTGCCAACAAAAATTCATCATACCATCATTGGATATCATATTTTGAAAATTAGGTATTGCATGAACATAACAATAGGTTAATTCTTTGGCCACTCTCCTATGAAGAAAATTGTGGGCACTACCAATGTCAATCAAAAAAATCATTTTGTAGTGTTTGATGTAACCAATCAAATTCAAATATGTTGTTCCTTGCAAGGAAATTTCAAGGTGGTGTATTCTTCCATGGGAGGGGTTGTGTTGTTCAATGTTAGTTCAAGGGTGTCTTCAATTGTGATGTATTCCAAGTGGTCTTATGGGGATACATACATTTGAAGCAACTTGTGTTATTTACATTTGTGACCTTTGAAATGTTATTCATCATAGTTATAGAAAAGTCTTAGGAATTATAATTCTTCCATCTCTTCCTAGAACAATTTTTGGATTCTAAATGGCTAAGAACTGGAGGGGTTGGGGGTAGTTTCCATAGGAGGGATAATGTGAGTAGTGAAGGTCTTTTGGTTTGGGAATTAATCACCATATCAACTTCTTTAGCTATTCACAAGATTCTAATCATATGGTTGGGTGTTGCATCATGACTTTTGCTATAATTGCCTCCTTGAGACCATTTATGAAACATTATTTAAAAAGGGAATCAAATAGGCCCTCTATGTAGATTGTCAATTGCAAAAAGGTTGCAATAAATTCAATATATGTGATTGTTTAGCATAATTTTTCTAATCRCCCCAGATAGTGAGTSTCACATTCAAAATGATCATAAGTGTCCTTCACAAACTRGGTCCAAGAAATGTAGCCTCCATAAGATTTCTTATACCATTGCCAATATTATGAATCCAAATATAAGACCCACATTTGAGCTTTTGCAGGTCATCAATAATGCCATGGAGAGAGAAATARTGTTCCATTTGGGTAACCCAACCTGATGGATCAAAACCATCAAACTTGTTCATGTCCACTTTTAGAAAATGGTGCCATGAATTGTGATCATGAAAGGGTGTGTGATGATTATAGTTACTCTGGAAGAATGAATTAGGGTGTGTCTCGTCATTCATTGAATATTATCCCATGGGTGGATATATGTGGGGTTTTATCCCCTTGCACTTTATKTAGGCCAATGGTGAGCCTAGCCATTATTTGAGCTTCAAATTTTGGTTAGCAAGTTGATGGAACCTCTGTTGGGCAACATGTGAGGATATTTTATCACTTTGGTGATTAATTGATTCTTGAAACTAAGAAAGTGAGTCTAAAATATTTTGGCACTTATTTTTTTGTCCTCATTGTTTTTTGTGTCATGAGTATGTGGCACGGGACCACTTAAGACCCCATATAAGTGTTATCCTTGACTTATCTCAATACAACTAGGAGCTAGAGGGGAGTCTTTTGAGAGGTATCACCAAAACCTGTATGGTAGGTCCACATAAAAAAAAAGTTACTAAAGAAGTGTACCCCCATGATCAACACAACACAAGGAATATTTTGACATATATCTCCCACAATAGCTATGGTAGGACCTATTATTGCACAAATTGTAGGTTGGGAAAATCCCAACCCAATCCACAAGATGGCGATAACTACGGGAGAGTCTACCCACTGTCACCTTAGATAAACCCTCCCTTCGCTTTAGTGAAGGAGAAATCCAACACAAGGGGGGAATCTTAGGTGAACCTAGGGGAAATGAGATGGAAATTTAGGTTATGTAATTGAATCCCCTATAGGTCAATTTGTGGAGAGATGGAAGGCTTGGGATGAAGTCTTGTTGATGAGGGAAGGTTTCCAAGAAGTAGTGTACCTACAGAAGATTGTTGTACCTGCCCGAGACACAAGAAAATACAAGTATACAAGCCTTGGTATCCAATGGAAAAGAAAGTTAATATTGATGTCCAAAAATACTTTATTAAACAATAATATATATCAGCAAGGAAAAAAAGCTAATTACTACAGATATAACCACTCAAAGCATCAAATATTTATTGAGAAATGAAGCATAAAACAAGTAGATTAGTTCACAATACTTTAGCACAAACTTTAGTGGTATTAGAGGGTTGTTGTATGAAGTTTTCAGAGGATGTTTATAACATCCAAGTGTATTTATAAAATATTTGCTACAACAACAAGTTTCAACCACAAAAATAAGCAAGTAATCCGACAAAAAGTTCACCAATTAGCAGTAGAATGATATCAATGGTTCACTAGCAATTTTCCATGGTTGAAATACAAGTTAATATATATATATATATATATATATATATATATATCATTTGTTGCATCCATAATGGTTGTATATTTTATTCAATTATAGCTCCAAGAATACTAGGCCAATCAAGACACCCATTAGTATTTAGCAAGCTTAAAGAATCAAGAAAAGATTCCAACTTCAACAAAATCAATATCTCTCTAAATCATGTTTACCAATGCAAATAAATATTAGTGCCTTTCCAAATGGGTTTTGGAGTCTTCTTGTATTAATTTAGGTATACTAAATGTCAATGGGTGTAATCCCTTTTACTCCCTTAAGATAGAAACCCTAACAAGGTAAAGTCTAGGAGGGTGAAAACCGTTTTACTCCTCCTAGCAACCATTGCAATAGCCCTTTCAACAAAAAATAATGATAAAACTTGGTGGAGGTTGTAAACACTTATACTCCTCTAAGGATCTATCCAATAACAACCATGTAACAAGAAATAAACCTAACAAAGTGCATATTTTCCATACCAATTCCAAAAAATACAAAGACAAACCCTAGTTACCAAGTATTTTTCACCATCAAAGCAAGAGAAAGATCCTCCAAGACATAGTTCACCACTTCATTCCATAAGAAAAGAGATAAACCATATCACAAGAGAGAGGGAGAAATAATATTCCCAAGAGGGGCAAAAATTTCATCCAAGTAGTCTTCTCACAATGGGAGAGCTATGATCAAAATGAAATAGAAACGATTCTTATTTATACAAATCCTCTAAAAATTGTTTTTCCACTTAAATTTAGTGTAAACCAAAAATTAAGGGGCCAACCACCCTTACTTTTCCCCTTTACAACTTTAAATTTTATTTTTCACATAAGAAAACCCTAAAATAAGCATGATGTCACCCCTTTAGGGAAACGTTTTGGAACTTGGAGCAAGTCGTTGATCTTGGAGGTGAAACATTGAGCTTGTATATGAAACATTGAGCCTCCATATGCCCCCCTTTCATGTGCTAGGGTATCCTCCATCAATCCAAGTCCTCTCTCCATAAAAGGTGCCAAGTGTCAAGTTGACCACACCACCACTCCAAACCCTAGCCCTAGGGTAACGTCAATCCCTCCAAATGTGATGTTTTGACCTCCAAAGGAAAAATGCTGGGCTTGTAGGGGCTAGGTGAGGTCATCCAAAGTGTCTCTCAGGCCTCCAAAGGTTTTCATCATCGTTCGGTGTGTGGTCCATGGTATCCACCCTATGGGATTCTGTTGATTCTCGGATCTGTCAAGACCGGAACAACAACCTTATGAGGACATTAGTCCCCCTTCGTTTTTAGAAAGGTGGTTCTCCTCTTTGGCTTAAAGATATATCTTCGAATATATTGGATTAGGGAGAGTCCTAGTAATCAAACCCCAAATCTTATTTCTTGGATTTATATGAAAATTGTTCTTCAATAACCCAATATGATCTTTATGTGCAATAAGAAGTTATTTACAAATAAAAGAGTGAAGAGGAGCTTCAATATCAGAAAATAAAAATACTCAATGCCACATATATAATCCTCTATAGATACATTCTTATCTCCTCACAAGATAAAGGAAGGAATATTTTTTATCATCTCAAAGAATTTTAAAAGAGTATTGCAGTTAAAATGGAAGGGAATTTGATAGGTCAACCTCAAATATCTCATACTTAAAACTCAAAGTTACAAGATACAGTCAAGATCAACCTGAAGTAATTATTTGTGGAGTCTTTCTCATAAAATATATCTAAAAATATACAACATACATTTGAAAGTCACATATATGGCTGCAAATGCTTCATGATCATATATGAAAAGTCTTGTAAGATTACAAGAAAAACACTTGAGAACTCAACCCCATGATTGTTTCAAGAATACAAACACAGAGCTTTGAGAAAACAGTGTAGAACAAAAAAATAATGGAGAAGAATGAAAATATTTTCTTGCTGATCAAAATATTGATTACATAATGATGGCTGGTATGTCTCTCTCCTTCTCCTTTGAATTTCCTCTCAACATTGAATTATGAACTACATGAAGTCTCTCTTTTCCCTTTTTAAAAGAAATGATGCTCTAACTACTTTGAGTAGTTAGGGTTTTTCCTTTTTCTCTTTGAATTCCTTTTTCTCTTTTAGGAAATCACTTTAATTAATACAACATTGGAGTATAATTAACGACTTTAATTCATTGATATTTGTTCTTTAAAGTGGGCCCCAAAAATATTTAAATAAAAGTTATTTAAATAAACTTTTATTTCAAATATTTTTTAATTTGTTGCCTCCTTTAAGAGATGACCGTGTTTTAATTTTCTGGTAAGTATGTGGATATTTTCATCCATTTAAACCACTTCTTATGTTACATTCATCGTCTTATCTTTCCAACTGTATAAAATTTTCCCAAATCCATCGCTAGATCTCAAGATATGAGCTCATGAAGTTGAGTTGTCACACAGGGCCATTAAAACTGACACTGATTGATATTTTAATTTATGGGGATAATTTAGCACCCTTAAATACTTGAAACCTATACCATAATATTCTATGTCTAAATACCTTTCCAACGGTATAAATTGTTTGCGATTTCGACACCCGAGCTCAAGTTATGGCCTTCGAAAGATTAACACTCAGCCACCGTTGATCAAAATTCATGGGCAAATCTGGGCCCTTGGATTAAATTTCTCCCTTCCTTAAGGAAATTTGACTTATGCCAAGTCATTGATGATTCAGCCATTAGTATATTTCCATGTGTCTCCAACAAAACTACGACATGTGGCATGATCTCATAGGTTGATGAAATTGGCATGTCATCCATTAATTGGCTCCCATGTGGCACCATTCTTTGATCTCCATGTGGCACTACTCCATGCTACCAAGTGTCATGATTTAACATTGCCAAGTGTCATGATTTCATAGCTCAAATCGGTATCCATGTAATCCAGAGAAAGCTTGACATATGGCATAATGTTAAAGGTAAAGGATTAAAATAATATGTAAAATTAAAAAGGTGATAAAATAAAATAATAATAAAAAAAAAGGTTTAAAGTGGAAAGGGAAAGTGTGGGAGCGACGAGAGTGTAGGAAAAGTGGGGAAGGGTAGTGTAGGGGGAAGGTTAGAAATGTAGGTGGAAGAAAATGGGAGGGATAAATGTAGGGAGAAGAGTGAGGAGGGGTGATGTAGGGTGAGGTGAGGGAGGGGTGAGGTGAGAGTGTCGGGGGCGGATGTGAGGAAATGTGAGGGGTAAGGGAAATGGAGTATGGAAAGTCCGACCGATCGCCATACTCAAAATAAAATTAAGTATGTGATGTGGGGAGTGGGGAAGGGTGAGTGAGTAGTGGGTTGGAGGGCTCGCGGGGGTGAGGGAAGGGAGACGAGTGAATCTGGAAACCCGAAAAATCTTTGAAATATTCCAAGTAATGGGTAAGGGAATGGCTATAAGAGAAACTAAGTGTGGAGATGTATGGTGGAGTTATAAGAGAGGAGTATTTCAAAAATAGGCTAAGTGTTGAGTAATATGGAAGAGAGGTGAAGAGAGGAGAGGGTAACACTTAG
This sequence comes from Picea mariana, assembly GCA_032191745.1. Lineage (NCBI taxonomy): Eukaryota > Viridiplantae > Streptophyta > Pinopsida > Pinales > Pinaceae > Picea > Picea mariana. Next base: position 13,810 of record JASDQU010752987.1, on the reverse strand, counting down.
AAAATTTTCTAAGCGTGGGTTCAAGAGAAAATATTATCCAAAATAATACCAAGTTCCAAGAAATGAAAGGTTCCATCATGGTTCCAAAATATGGACATGTTCCAATACATGGTGTGGTTCCATGGAAATGATCATGGTTCCACAAATTCTTATTTCCAAGAAAATTAGCTTTTCCACATGGAAGAAGCGTTTTTTGGGTAGTGAAACGAAAACTTGGATATCTTGAGAATACAAACTCAGATTTTTGATTTGCGAAATTCATGGAGAAGATGAGATCGAAGGCTACATTGTGGGCCAAAAATTATTATGATAATTGTTTTTTATTATGATCCCATAGAGCGGTAAATTGATATGATCAACTTTTTGATCAACAACTTCATGCCCAAGGAAGCCCAAGCTAGGATTGTTCCTCCAAAATTGTCCACCAAGCAAGGTCCTGAAAAGACAATGAATACATCCTTAGAGGATCTCAAGTCAAATGTATCATGATAATTAAAG
>JASDQU010752986.1:57370-68268 GCA_032191745.1 Picea mariana | reverse complement strand
CAATCCTTTGGATTGTGTTATTGTAATAACAATGTAAATATGAATATATGTATGTGATAGGAAGAGTCATCCATTAAGGAATACCAAAAATCATTCTTCTTGTATTTATGCACCTCTCATGTTCATACAAAGCATATAAGTGGAGTTGCATTTTCTGCCAATAACTGGCCTGAAAAAGGATTGGCCATCAACAAATTTTGAAATATCCTCTTGATGCAAAGGAAACAATCCATCAAGTCTGTTCAAAAGATACAGCTCAATCTTTCACTAGGACACTTCAAAATATATGGCCTAATATTCCAGGAAGCCACTTTTGAACATAACCTCAATATCCAAAGAAAATCCTTCAACTATTCCAAAGATTCGACCCAACTTCACAAGAAAGGCCTCCAACCTTCTATGAAAAACTTAATTGAAAAAATAAAGGGAAAATCCCATCAACCCACTTCAAAGGTAACACTCCAAAGAAAAAACAACAAGGCCAACTTTATCATAAAAAGGATCACATGCTTTGAATATCATCTAAACTTAGAAATATCCATAATGGCTTCTTGGCCTACAACACACCATCATTCATGAATATCGTGTTGTTATTATCCTCAACAACCCAAATTCAACTCAAAATGCACACTGATATATTGAAACCAATTAAACTCTAAGGATATGTAAATTTCATTGATACAAGAATTTAAGTAATGTAGCAAAGAAAGCAAGGAACTTTTCAAGGGGAAATATTCAATACCATTTTGAAATCGATGCGTTATAAGTTCATTTGAATCCACAAATGTCTACAAGCAAGCAATGTTGTTGAGCTAAGCATGCCTACATTCAATTAAACCAAAAAATCTATTTTAAACTTCATTCATAAATATAATTAAATTAGTATCTTGTTATCTATTATCTATTATCTCATTTGTATGAGCATTCAAATTATCATATTTAATAGGTTTTTGCATATGCATTATATCAAACCACTACTACAATACAGGACTATAGCATTGTATTTAGTGTCGCATCTTAGTGCAATTCTCTAGCAAAAAAATCATTTTTTCATTGCATAAAATGCACTGCAACAAGGTTTGCCACCTTTCACATCAATTATGCATCATATTTTTGTCAAGTAGTTTGATTCACACTCCTTGGAGTATCGAGTTAGGGACAAGAAAATCGATGCAAGTATTCAACATAGCATCACATTGCATTGTTAAATAATACAAGAAAACCTAAAAAAATACATTTTTGTCTCCATTGTGTTAAATGTGTTGCTTGAGTTGTTTTAGCATAACAATGATTCAATCCAATCATGCATCCTAAGGTTCATTTTAATTTACAAACGTCTACAAGCAAGTGATGCAACTGAGCTAAGCATGATTACTTTCAATTAAACCAAAATTTCCACTTTGAAATTCATTCATAAACAAAATTAACTTATTAGCTCATTATTCATTAGCTCATCACTGTGAGCATTCAAAATATCATATTGAATAGGTTTTCACATAGGCATTCTATCAAACTACTACTACAATATATAGTTGTAGCATTGCATCTGATTGTAATTCTCTAGCAAAAAAAATCAAGTTTTCATGACATAAAATGTGATGCAATAGGGTGTCGTACCTTTTGAAATGATTATGCATCATATTTTTGTCAAGTAGTTTAATGTGCACTCCTTGGAACATTGGGTTAGGGACAAGAAAATCAACATAAATTTTTGGCATAGTGTTGCATTGTGTCATTAAATAATACAAGAAAACCTCAAAAATACTTTTGCATTTCCATTGTGTTAAATACATGGTGTTTGCTTCATTTTAGCATCCAAATGAATCAATCTATGCATCGATGTTATATTGAAAAAATCAGTTTTGCATCTATTTAGCATCAATATGTGATGAAGTAATGTGGTGGTTGCATCAGAAAATGACCTTTTTGCATTGCATTGTATCTTCTTAAAAACATTTTTAAAATCATTAAAAATGTTTTTCTTTGCATCAAATTAACATCAAATATGTGTTGATTTAATGTCATATTTGCAAGGTAATTTTAATTGTGCTTTAATTACTTTATTAATTGAAATATTATTAATTGATTATTTAATTTTAGTTAATTAATTTTTTAAAATCGTTTTAATTCAAAATAATTATAATTATAATTTAATAATAATTATTATCCATTATTAATTTAATTGTTAATATTAATTTATTTAGTTGTTAATATTAATTTAATAAATTATTAATTATTATTACTTTTATAATATTTAAATAATGATGAGATTTATGATTACTATAAGTCTATTTTACAACCTAATAATCCTCAGAGAAAAACTTATGTATATATAAACATAATCTCCCATTAACATTCAGTGAATTTCATCAATTTCACACCATGAGTATGACTTTGCAATGAGGTTGGGCTAGAGTTGGTAGCACCAAATATGTTGGGTTGTTATATTTGTTGCAGTGAAAGAACAATCAACCGATTGGCTAGTCAAGGTGGATCGACTAAGTGAATGTTTGACTAGATGGACAAGTCAAGTCGAAGGTTGAAGTGGTTGACCAGAAATTTGAAGGTCGAAGTGGTCAATCGACAGGTCGAAGGTAATCTAACAAGAGGTCGACTGGGTAGTCGACTAGTATCTGACTAGCAGTCGACTATAATAGAAACTCGAGATTCCCAAGATTGAAACCAATCATATTCGTGGATCTATGACCATTTTAAGGCACCATGAATTAGAATTTTTCATGTAGTAAATCCTATAAATATGACTTGTTATAATTTCAATAAGTTGATGTTGCTAATATTAGCTTGGTCATGTAGATGTAAGCCTTATTGGATGGAGGGTTATTCTTGTGTAAAGCAAGAGAGTAGGATTATGATTGTGTCTTAGGTGTAGACCAAGGTTATTCATGTAACTCTTTATTTTCTAAATGAATAAGACAATAAGAGAGTAGGGGACGCTCAAGGAATTCTAGTTTTCCTGGTTAAGGGTTTCCAGGGTAAAATGTTTGTGTACTATGTGTGTTTTTCATTGATTATCTCACTTTAATTATGTCTTCTCTTTCCTGGTGGCTTAGTGTGAGTGTTATTTTCTCTACAAGTTGTATCAAAATCATTTTGTTGCTCTATACAAGTTATATCAGAGTAAGGTTAAGTAGATATTGGATTTGAGCTAAACCTAGGTCTAGTGGGAGTTGTAATTCAATTATCTTTAATTTGTTCTTAAACGAATGACAAGTAATTTGAGGATAAAGATCGAAAAATTTAATGTCTGGAATTTTTATCTTTGGAAGATTAAAATGGAATATATCCCTGTAGATCGAGAGCAATTGGTATTTGTGAGTCCCGAAAAAATTTCAATGGGTATGTCAAAGGAAGAATGGGATAATATCAAGAGGAGAGAAAGGAGTATGATTCAACTCCATCTTTCAAATTTGATATTTTTTAATGTCTTAGGAAAAGACACGACAAAGAAAATGCGGGACAAGTTGGAAAGCGTGTATCAGTCAAAGTCCTTGGTAAACACAATGTTTCTTTGGAAGAAATTGTATCTTTTGAGGATGAGTGATGGGATCTCAGTAACAAAGTACCTGAATGCATTCAATATTGTAATAAAGTAGTTATTTTATGTGGATATTAAAATTACTGAGGAGGAGAAATGTATAAGTTTGGTTGTCTTCTTTGCCAAATTCATGGGATAGCTTATTTGTGGCTATTGGGAGTAATTCAACCACATTAATGCTTGAAGACATGGTTTCATCATTGTTATCATAGGAAATAGGAGGAAGAGCATAGAAGGATTGACCAAGGATTCCTTGATGTTGAGAGCTCAACCGATTAAAAGAGGTAAAGGTAAATTCTCTGATAGAAAATTGAAGTCAAAGGGTAGATCTAAATCCCTAGTTCAGTTGATGAGAAGATGATAGAAATGCAGTAAAGTTGGGAATTACAGGAGAGATTGAAAGTAAAAATCGACTAAGATCATTCCAATATCTGATGAGAAGCATTCAACTAAGATAAATACTACTCCAAACAAAGGGGGAGATGTGTATTTGGATTTGACCAATACACAGTCGGATCATGACATTTGTTTCATCGACTCAAGTGCATATTTTTATATGACACCTCACACAGAATGGTTCTGTGAATATGAGAGATATTAAGGAGGATATGTTGGGGGACAAATCTATAACAAAAATTGTTGGATGAGGAAGAGTTTGATTGATTCTACAAGATGGGAGGCGTAGAACCCTTCCAATTGTGCTACATATTATGGATCTGGCAAGAAATTTGATATTTGTTAGAAAAATGAGTGATGCAGATGTGCACACTTTATTTCATAAGGATACATGAAAAATGGTTAGGGAAGTGACGGTCTTAATGAAAGGAGTTCATATTGTAACCCTATATAAGTTGTTGGGGAGTTTTGACTCAACTATATGCAACAACATTGTTCTTTTTGAAGTCAACTTGACTATGACTCGACTCAACTCGGCTTGGTCGATTCCAACTAACTTGACTGGACAAATCGACCCAATCATGTTATGGCACCAGAGGATGGGATATATTAGGGAAAAATCACTTCATGTTATGCACAAAAAAGGTATGGTCAAAGGTTTTTCTAGTTGCAATTTGGAAGTCAATTTTTTTGAACATTGCATATATGAAAATAAATAAATAAATAAAAATCGTGTTAGATTCCCATCTGGAGCTACAAAGGAAAACGATATTCTAGAATTGATACATAGTGATGTTTTTGGGCCTATACCGGTCCCTTCACTAGGAGTATATTTGTATTTTGTTTCCTTCATAGTCCCAGAAGAAATGACTATATTTCCTGAGGAAGAAATCATAGGTTTTTTTAGAAATTCAAAGAGTTTAAATCTCTTGTGGAAAACTAGACAGATAAGAAGATCAAGGCGCTAAGAATTGACAATGGAGGTGAGTTATGTGGTAATGATTTTGAATATTTCTCCAACAAATGTGTCATAGAACACCAAAATACCACACCATATACCCTGTGGCAAAATGGAGTTGCTAAAATAATGAATAGGACGTTGATGGAAAAGAAAAGGAGCATGCTCAATGGTGTTAGCCTCGCACAAGAATCATGGGCAAAGGAAGTCAACACTACAAAATATTTGGTAAATAGATATTCTTCATCGGTGCTAGTAAATTCGACTCCACATGAGGTATGGTTTGGTAAGAATCTTTCTTTTTCACATCTAATAGTCTTCGGCTATGATGAATTTGTGCATTTTTCCAAGGAAAAGAGGAACAAGTTGAACAATAAGGCAATCAAGTGTATTTTCCTCAACTACAAGGATGGAATGAAAGGATATAAGCTATGGGATCTGGTGTTGAGGAAAACAATGTATAGTCAAGATGTGATCTTCAGGGAATTTGGAGGAATTTCTAGGACTAAAGAGGCTCAAATGGAGAAATAATCAGAGACATTGATGTTTAAGCTAAGGAATAAAGAACACAATTTGGATGAGTCGATTGAATCAAATGAAGAGGCGGAATAGTCGACTCCTATTATAAGGAGGTTTGAACAAGTAAGGAAACTAGTTTAAAGGTAAATCCCACCCAATTTTTGTTTTTCATTGGTGTTATCTACTACCGACAATGAGCCCAATTCGGTCAAGGAGGAAGTCGACTTGACAAAGAGTAAACTCTAGAAGGATCCCATGGTGGAATAAATGGTGAAATGGAATCCTTGCACAAAAATGATACATGAGATTTGGTCAAACTACTTAACAGAAGGAAACCCATTGGTAGTAAGTGGATGTTCAATAAAAATTTGAACACAACAGGTCAATTCAAGAAATTCAAAGCTCGACTAGTAGAGAAAGGGTATTCCCAAGTCGAGGGAGTCAACTTCGGTGATATTTTCTCTCTTGTTGCAAAATTAACTTCCATTAGAGTACTAATGTCTCTAGCTACAACATTTGATCTTGAGATAGAGAAAATGGATGTGAAGACAATGTTGCTACATGGGGACCTAGAAGAATAAATTTACATGAAAAAACCTAAAGGATTTGCAGTAAAGGGAAAGAAAGGGAGTGTGTGCAAACTAGAAATATCCATTTATGGTCTAAAGCAATCACCAAGGATGTGGTACCAAAAATTTTACACATACATCCTTATTTTTGGATTTATGAGAAGCAAGTTTGATCACTATGTATATTCCAAGGAAAAAGGAAGTCATTTCATATATGTAGCATTTCATGTCGCCGACATGTTACTGGTCGAAAAAAACATGGATCTTATAAAGGAGGTGAAGATACAAGTATATTTCAAGTTTGACATGAAGGATATTGGTGTTGCAAATTTCATTATGGGAATGGAAATCAAGAGAGATTAGGCAATCATAAAGATTTTCTTAAATCAAATAAAGTAGAATGAAACAATATTGATGTGTTTTAACATGCAGAATCACAAACCGGTCAAGTTACCAATTCCTATGGGAGAAAAATTAATCGTTGAATAGTCTCTAAAGACACAAGAAGAGATAGAGGACATGGAATGTGTTTTCTATGTTAGTTCTATTGGTAGTATAATGTATGATATGGTTTGCACTCAACTAGACATCACTCATGTGGTAGGAGTATTAAGAATGTACATGTCGACACCTAGAAAATAGCAATAGAGTATTATCAATAGAGTGTTCAAGTACTCACATGGCACAAACAAGTACGATATTTGTTACTAAGGGAAGCCTAAAACTAGCAGGGAAGTAAATGTACATGGCTTTGTTGATGTCGACTGGGTTCGAGATATGGATTGATGAAGGTCAACCAGTGGATATGTGTTCAATATGTTGGATATGTGTTCAATATGTCTGATGGAACAATCAACTAGATGAGTAAGAGACGGGAAGTAGTAACTTTTTCAAAATAAAAGATAAATACATGGAAGCCACTCGTGTAAGTAAACAAGCAGTATGGATGCATCGACTGTGTTCATGGATTGGGTTTGAGAAAAAATCTATGAGGATAAATTGCAATCTTCAAAGTGTAATATTTTTGGCAAAGAACCCATCATTCTGTTCTAGGATGAAGAATATTAATGTACAATACCATCTCATGAGAGACATGGTGGAAATCAATAAGGTGCTACTGGAGAAGGTAGACACTTTGGAAAACATAGAAAATGCTTTAACCAATTAGAGTGTTGTGAAGTTATATTGGTGTAGAGAGGCTATGGGCATTGATTCCTTAGGTTTGTGAATAGAAGTTCAGGTTCTCATATATTAGCAAAGAAGACAACAAGTTTGACAATGTTGGGTTATTATATTCTTTGCAGTGAAAGAAAAGTCAATTGATTGGGTATTCGAGGTGGATCGACTAGGTGAATGTTCAACCAGATGAACAAGTCAAGTCTATGATTAAGTCAAAGGTCAAAGTGGTCAACCAAAAAGTTGAAGATCAAAGTGGTCGACTGATGTCATAAATGGTACAACAACCTCCCTCCATTATCCAATTTTCCTTAATAAAAATAATGGAGTTCCTTTTGAAATTTTTCTTTATCATTACATGGTCCATTAAATTTTAGTTTGTTTATTATCTTTTGTAGATACATTCAAACACAAATAAATATTAAAGTCTCATAATGGAATAAGTACATAATAAATAAAATGAGAGCATATTGTACTAAAACGGTCTTTAAAATACTTTAAAAATAATGGATGTTATGTTTAATTTGATATAGACTGTTAAATTAGCAATTACAACATTTGATGAAATCTTGTAATTATTGAAGACAAAGAAATAAAACTACATTTTTGAGCTTATATATGTCTTATTTTTGTATAAGTTTCCTTCATAATTCTTAGCTTACAAAGTCTTGTTTGATTATAATGTCTTCGGAAAGTGGAACCATCCAATTCAAAGAGAAGGATCAAACCTATCAATTTGATGAAGAATGGGGATCAGCTGCATCGAACTTCAAGGAGCATAGTTTAAAGGTTGAAGTAAACATATGATATACGGTTGGTATTTTTCATTTGTTAAAAAAGAAATTAAAATATTAAATGGTTATTTTTATGATTTGTAAAATATCATTATTATGAGATCTATTCTTTCCATAACCTCATACACATTCGAATATAATTTCTCTATCCATTTCAAAGACTTAGTACCCTATAATTTCACTCATAACATATACTATGTGTCTTAATTGGTAATGACTCATGACCAATTTGTTACACTTGGATAAACATATTTTAAACCCAAGTATTACTTCTACCACCTTGTTGATATGCACCACTAAATTAGTGATTGAGAATAGGGGCAAACAATTCCAAATATAGGACTTTATGAGACAGAGTAGATTAAATATTTGAGACAAAGTTGATTAAAAAAAATAGAGTCATATACAAGAAGAGGTTTACAATAATCATGGCAGTTGGGTTTGAACACTTTGAAGTAGAATTGGTTGGCATTCATTCTAAATGAAATATAATCTTGAAGAGAACGGGTTGGAGGAATTTCTCCGAGAAATTTAAAGGGCACAATGAGGAAATGACAAAGGATTTTTCTTAGACCTTTAATGAAGAGTGTGCTCGGGTAGGTTACTTAACCATTCACCTTCTTGAGAATTCTCTATCTCAAATTTTAGGATTACCTCAGATAGGAGAGAAATGGTTTAAAAATAAATCCATGGATTTAAAATCCTTGACTCCTTTCCCTCTAAGAAATACAAAGAAACCAAATTGGGCTACATGAGTACCTAGGTTTTGGCTAAAAGACCCTTGGAAAGCCTTGGTTTTTTTTATCCAGAAGTATGTAGCATGTGAAGGGCGTTTTAGCCTAATTTTCCTCTATCATATTCAAATTTTATTACATTTGAAAGGGGATAAACTTCTAAACATCCCTTATTTCTTGTTAAGATCATTAACTAAAATGTCAAAGGCTATCCAAAAACAAACTAAGAATGTGTAAAGGTCTCTTTACCATCATGGATTATTCAAAATCATTATCATGTATGAACTTCAAAAACAAGGAATTGAATGGGCACAATTCTTATTAGACAATGGACTTGAAGATTGAGTCACCACATGAACTATTATAGTGAATTTAATTCAAGGTACTATAAAAGAAAGGACAAGAAATGCAATTGTAGAAATAATAGAGCATACACCTCAAGATAGAGAGAAGGCCCAACAGATTCTTGAAATCTCATGGACTAAAAAGAATAAACGGGGAAGAAGTAGTTTGAAAATAGACAAGGTTGCAAATTATACATCTCGGCCTAGAATGACTAGAGCTATGGGAAAAAGTTCTAAGGAAGATCGAGAGAGGGAAAAAAAATGAATCCTATATTTATCAAACCTACAAAAAAACCCAAAATTCAAACCTCTAAAACTAAATCAAGATCAACTCCTAAGCTTGATGAATCCCAACAGAATTTCTCTGAGTTTTTAGAAAGTATTGAAATGAAGAAAGTAGAACCCTCTTCTGTCAATAAAAAATAATTATCCCCAACCAATAGCATCAACAATTTGGAGTTACCTCCAACTATGGATTTTGAAAGAAAGGGTTTAACGACAAGTACTAGCACTAAGAAAGTTGAAACTTATTTACCAAAAGAAGAACTAGTCACTCTGTCAACTCTAATTATAACCTCACAATTAAAGAATAAGAAAGAAAATGTTATGAGGTTAAAGAGTGAAATTCAAGAACCGAAGGTCCTAAAAAGTTTCATTGAAACTGAAAATAAATCTTTGAGAGGACATAGTAAAAAGGTGATGTTGGAAAGTTGGTTTGGATGGCTGGTTGTCATTGATATCAACCCTTGGAGCATTCGGGAACCCCAGAGTTGTGATCAAGATTGATGGTAAGTTAGTGGTCACTGATTTAAACAAGACTAGTTGATGTCAACAGATGTGATGGGTTCATTTGATGAAGTCTACATGAATCCTTGAAGGTTTGGTTATGGAAACCAAAGTTGATCAAGGAATAAGGACATGAAGGATAGTGCAAATGCAGGTAGATTGATAGTCATCATTGTTCCATTTCCAACGGTAGGTGGTATGCCACGTGGTTCCTCATGATTAAGGATAAATTCCCTCATGAAGTTGGAAGCCCCGAAGAATGGTTAAGAAGCCCATATTTGGTTACAAGTCATTAATCATTACTACATATGGGGTCAAAATTCAATGAAAACTTTCGACGATAAGGATAAATTGAATCATATCGTCGCAAATTATTAGAATTTTAAATATTTTTTTTTCTTTGGTGCCCCGATAATGTCAGACTTTCGATGAACATGTACCTTTGCCCAACATTCGACAAGCATAGAGGATTGTTTTATTGATTGATTGACAATAATAGGGTTCATCGATCTATCGATGCACATCGAGGATGCCAACTAACTGTTTGAAAACAGTTTAACGGTCATTGACTTCACTAACTTGGTCAAATTTGACAAAGTCAATGTTCATCGGAAGTTCAACAAAGGTTAGTGTTTTCGACAATTTTGTTGTAGGTGCGACGGTTATAAAATCTTATTATGGTCATTGTTCGTTGCATGATTTATTAGTCTTTTTTCTATGTGCGACTTGCCTCAAATCCAATTCTTGATCTACATATAAGCTCTAATTTTGTACTTTGAAGGTTACAAATTTTTAATATTACTTTGTCTCTTTTTTAAATAGTGAGATTGGATCTCTAACGCTTAGACCCTCTTTCATTTGGGGACACAAATTTTTCCCTAGGAAATATATAGGTATGAACATGTCTACTCAATTACATTTAATTATTATACAATTTGTCTTGATGTAGTTCTCTTTTATTGTTTGATTTTATTACTTGCTTATAGTGAAGCTTTGGAACTTATGTGGTAAAAATGTATGGTTTTGATTTGTTGATTATTGTTATAAACCTTTAATAAATCTATGA
>JASDQU010752986.1:31535-52610 GCA_032191745.1 Picea mariana | reverse complement strand
AGGTATGAACATGTCTACTCAATTACATTTAATTATTATACAATTTGTCTTGATGTAGTTCTCTTTTATTGTTTGATTTTATTACTTGCTTATAGTGAAGCTTTGGAACTTATGTGGTAAAAATGTATGGTTTTGATTTGTTGATTATTGTTATAAACCTTTAATAAATCTATGATGAAAAAATTATATTTGTACCATAATTAGAGTATACAATTCATATATTAATGTACTTTTATTGCTTCAGTGGATTTTGTTGTAATTAATATAGGAAATCCCAATGCCAACACCTGAAGAGAGTGGAAGGATAGTTTTTAGGTTAAGGGTTGCATTGGAGGCACTAGTTGGTACTGATGGGAAATGTTATTTCCCTTGCTATGAATGTAGGGGCTTGAAAAGAAAAAGAGTTGTAAGGAAAACAACTGATAATATGGGCATTGTGAATATGGGCATACATTTCGTTCCATGGTAAGTTATTCATTATATATGTCTTTGTGTTGATTCAATTTATAAAAAAAAATATGTTTTAAGTTTTGTTATATACACTTTAATGTTATTGATTGTTTGTAATTGTAAATAAAAATCCTTCTAGGTGTTTGTCATCGGATAAATATCTACCAAGTAATAGTAGAAATATTATTGTACAAGATGTGGAAGATGGTATGAATATTGAAGATCACATCAATCCTATTGAAGAAGATGACACCAATAATAGTGTTGAGTCAGATGATGGGACAAGTAGATTGATCCATGACATCTTTGCTCCTATTGATGAGGAAAATGACGATGATATTTATGATGTACCTCTTATTGAGAAGGTAGAACAACCCCTTTATGAAGGCTCGAGAATAAATATTCTCTCTACTATAATGTTGTTGTTGAACTTGAAGGTATTGAATGGTTTGTCAAACACTTGTCTCGCACAGATCCTAAGGTATGTAATATAATTTGTCACATATTATACATAAAGGTAGAATTTATTTTTAACTATTTTTAGTGTCAATTAATGTGTAAATTAAGGATGAAATATTTTTTATTACTATTATTTACATTAACTAATTTGGTTTTGTGATGTAGATTGTTAAGTGAATTTTTATTTCCACCGTCAAATAATTCACCTTGCACATACCAAGAGATGTGTGCCAATATGAAAGATATTGTAATGGAGTGTCAAGTTATTGATACATGTTCGAATGATCATATTATATATTATGAACAATACGCATCGAAAATGAAATGCTCTCAATGTCAAATCAATAGATATTGAACCAATCAAGTAAAAAAAAGGTGCCTCGCAAGGTTCTTTGTCATATTCTGATAATTCCATGTTTGCAATGATTATTTAGGTGCCAAAGCATTGCACAATTTATGGATTACCATGCACATCACAGAAGTGAAGATGGTGTTCTTCGAATTCATGTAGATGGTTTTGCATTTAGGAACATCGAAGAAAAATGGCCAATTTTTAAAGAAGAGTCGTGTAATGTTAGGATTTCATTGGAAATTGATGGTGTCAATCCATTTGGTGAGATTAGGTCTATTTACTCAGTGTGGATTATTTTTTTTATAAACAATAACCTTCATCCATGGATGTCAATAAAGAGGGAGCACACAATTTTGGAAATGAGTGTTCTAGGTATTTGCTTACAAAATTGTTTTGAATGTTGTATTTCATTTTTGTTATTCGTTGCATAATTACTTATATTTATACAAGGTATTAATTATGTGTACTTTCACCCAATTAGGTAAGTACCAATTCAAATATATGAATGTATATATTGAGCCTCTTGTCGACGAGCTAGTAAAGTTATGGGATGGCATCACTATGTATGACATATCTAGACCAATAGGGAAAAGGCAATTTCAATTCCATGGAATACTTACATAGACAATTCATGATGCCCTAGGGCTAACACATTTTGTGGTATGTAACATACTGATGGAATTTAATAGTATGTAATTTTATGAAAATATGATGCATGCTTCTTAAATATTGATTTCTCGTTATGTAAATAATATTGACATTAATTCGTATAATCTTGCAGGTCTTCAAACCAAGGGTAAATATGCATGTCTATTTTGGGGTCCTAGGATGAAATTACGTCATTCAAGAAATCTAGGAAAGGATGTATTTGATGAGTATAGGCACTTCCTCCCTAAGAACCAGAGGTATCGAACTACAGAAAACATATTTTCAATTCGAAAGAAGAGACTGGACTAAAACCACAAAGAATGGCACCTCACCTATGGAATTTGGAATATAATAGATTAAATCGTCAAGGAAAGCATTTAGTCTATATATGTGTATGCATATATATTAATATATTACTATTTTAATTTATATCTATTTCTTTTTATTGTATCTAGCAATTATTGTTGTAATCTCACTAATTAATTTTCATAAATGTCATCAAGGAATTAATGGGCTTCCATGAGGAATGAAAAGTTACCCTATACAATTCAATAGGTTTCCCTACTATGAGCATCTATAAATAGCTCGTTTGTTTGATATGATGCATATCGGGAAGAATGTAACAGAAACATTGTGGATAATTGTAGATTGAAGGAGTGACAAAGAAAAACTTGTCAAAATTTGCACTGACATTCAGAAAGCCAGTCATGCACTACAAAATATGATTTATTCAAATAGCAATGGAGTACACCGAAATAGTCTTCCATGGTTATTTACAGAGAAAGAAATCGATGTTGTGAAACAGATCATTCGGAAAATTAAATTTCCCATGGGATTTGCTTCAAACATAAATAATATCTTAACAAAGAAGGGTGAATTTGGTGGGGTAAAAACTCATGATTGGCATACCTTCATTAAGGTAATTATTTTGGACGTAGATTTATATATTGGTAAATATACAACTTTTTAGTATTATAATATGGTTTTATTTTCCTAAAAAATAATGATCCCTTTGTTGTTATAGTATGTTCTACCTCTATCTCTACCTGACAACTTTGACAACAATGTAAAACAAGTTATATGTGATCTTGGAAAATACATGAGGTAAGTATTAATGATTTATATGCAAAATCATTGTTGCTCAACTTGTCGACATATGTTTTACTTTCAATGTATATACGACATTGTTGTTGAAACCTATGATCTGATTTGTTATATCATGTATTGTAGGTGGTTGTCATCTAAATAAATCCATAAAGAAGATATAAAATATTGGAGGAGAGAAATCCATCGGCTAATGTGTGAAATGTAAAAGTATCTACCTCCGACATTTTTCAATGCACAAGAACACTACCTCATACACCAAGTTGAGGAGATTGAAATGTGGACCTGTACACACAAGGTCAATGTGGATGGTGGAGAGGCACTTGAAGTCATTGCAGGCCTTCATTAGACAGAGAGAACGTCCTAAGGGATATATGGTGGAGGGTTATATGGTATATCAATCCTTGGTGTATATTAGTCAGTATCTTCCTAACTTAGCAGCAAAAATAATGGTGCCTCAGATTTGGGATCTCAATTTCATTAACAAAGTTGAAGGGGAGGTCTTGGTCAGGAAAGTTAGAATGAGGAAAGTGAAAGGTAGTTATACGGTATAGATATATAATACTTTGCATTAATATTGATTTATTTCTTTATTGTACTTATTTAAGTTTTATTTATCTTATTTAAGTTTTATTTAGCTTCCATGATCAATTGTTATTTAATATTTACTTTAATTAATAATTTTTATTTTTATTTTCATACAGTTGGTCGAGAGTGGGATGCAATACATTTATTCATCGCAAAAAATATTGATTGGATGAAAAAATAGATA
The DNA here is from genome assembly GCA_032191745.1 of Picea mariana. NCBI lineage: Eukaryota > Viridiplantae > Streptophyta > Pinopsida > Pinales > Pinaceae > Picea > Picea mariana. Next base: position 48,825 of record JASDQU010752986.1, on the reverse strand, counting down.
GATCGATGTAATATACAATGTAATGGTAGTTTATCATGGGAAGAGGTGGCTAATTTGTTGAAAAAATCTCATTGTAATCAAGATACCAATCTTTCTCAGAGGGAAATTGATTTAGCATATGGTTTAAAATATAAACAGGAAAGCATATCATTCACCCACATCATGTTTCATCTATTTTCCATTCTATTAATCTAGGTCATGGTGTGTTTCTTTTATAAAGTTTTAATAAGTCTAAATATCATGTTTATTCATTTACAAATATGCATTCTTTACGTATGGGGCATATTGCAGTTTAACACCACAAGGATATGTGGTGCAATGACCATAAATTTTGCATCAAAAAGTTGGATTATAAGAAGAAAACCTTTGATTATGGGATAACTACAGTCTTTCAAGTCACTAATGTTTCCTCTAGAATTGGCAGGCAACCAACGATATCTAAAAATAGATGTTATGGGTAGTTGAATGATATAATCAAGTGTGAATTTAATTCCTTCAAGTTAGTTCTACTTGAGGTCAAATGGTACTGGTTATGGATGAATGAACATGTTCCTAAAAAAACTTTTATTAAGCATGCCAATGGATTTACCATGTTCAATACAAGGAAGTTTGAGATGGGTACAGAAATGTATGATCATCTAATTCAATGTGAGCAAGTATTTTATTCATATTTTTCAGGTAAATCAGGTTGGTCATACGTTGTTAGATTCGATCCAAGAGGAAGTCTTGTAAAGTATAATGTACTAGAAGAAGATGATATTGAAGAAGAAGAAGTTTCATATCAGGAGCATAAGCTAGATCTATCATCAAATAAAGAAGTCTAAGAAGTTGATCCATATGTAGATGACAATTTTCTCGACGATCATATTGACGATGATACTATCAAAAATGACTTTGATGATGATGATGTTGATATGGCCAATCCTTTCAATGTCAATTCTGAACCAGATTATTCAGATGTAGACTTGGATGAGGACTAGGGTAAGGGAGGAAACTCTATTGTACAAGTCATTTTGTACATGGATCACTATTAGAGGACTATGATCACAACTCTACACTTCAGTGCAAAGAGATTCATCATCTACAAAAATGAGTTCCAAGTGAGTTATCTTCCTTCTTCCATTTCCATTTCTAGTAGTATGGCTTCTAATTATATCTCACTAAAGGAATTTTTTATTAATTAACCATAGTGAGCTACTTCAATTTTATTTTCTAATTTGTTGGTAAAACTTAATTAATTGATCTACCATTATAATCACCTATAGTCATAGGTTTGAACCTCAATCACTTCTTGTTGTGATTTAGTGATTTCTTCATGATCATGCCAAAGTTGATGTGGGAGAATGCACCATTGTTTGTTGACAATTGAAAGTATAAAATCACCTAAGTTGTGGTTTCAAGGATGTGCATGCACATTGTTGGCACCAGGCCGAAGTGGAAAGAAGGATGATCTTGGAAAAAAAAGCGTGTAGAAACAGAAGTAACAACTAGAAGGTAACACAACATGCGCACATGCAAGAAAGCATGCACAAGGAAAATGACAGCTGGAGGAAGAACAACACACGTGCAGGGGAGGAAGACCTAATGATGGTAGGGTTAGGGTTTTGGTAATACATTGTAAATGGTTGAAGAGGTCGATATATATAAATAGAGATACATAGGTATCATAGAGAGGTTGATTCTCTTTTGTATTAGTTCAACTTTTGTAATGATCTATCGTAGCTAGATATGAGTTGATGTGTTATGTAATATGGTTATGGACCAATTTTATAAGCTGTTGAGCTAGAATAGAGGAGAGGAGGGAGATCTAAGGATTAGATGGCAGGCTGTGGAGCCTAGTGAGATCTAGTTCGCCTCATATAGATCTTACCCATCAGAGGGAATTGTAAGCACGCGGTGCTAGAGGTGAATAACTTCCATAATAAAAGAGCCAAGAGCCAAATCTTTGTGGACGTATCCCAGGAGGGGGTAAAACATGGTAATATCTGTGTAATGTGATGAATGCATGTATATCTTTATTTGCTTTCAGTAGTTAATTTTCATGCTTAATGAATGAGTTAATACACTGTTATGGAATACGATTGTGTTGTTCAGAAAATAAATAGTGAAGGGTAGACGCACACCCGTGAGTACTACTAGATTGCAACCATGATTCATAGTATATGGCTTGTATTAATAACCCCCTATCTCATACTCAATCCTAGGTTGTAAACGCATGAGTCTCACAACCACCCATTTAAATCTATCTTGGGTGAGACTGTGCAGTGCACTCTGTATACTGTGTTGCCTTCTGGTCTACCAGGAGGGTTGATAGTTTTGGAGACTTTGTTGGAAACTCGAAAGACATGAACCCTAGGTCAATAACTCAGACAGTAAGAGAAATCAATTAAACCAAAAAATGGTTCCATTGCCATGTTAGAAGGAACAATAGAGGATTGGGTAGATGAGATAGATTGAACGAGAAAAGAATGAGTGAAATAAGAAGACCAATGAGCCATTAGAAGGGAATTTTGAGACCGTGGAACCCCACAAAAGAAGAAATCGAAGGTTGGTTGAGAACCAAAGATCTAGAGTTTGCCCATAAAGACAATAGAAACCCTAGAATCGCACCTCGCAAATATATGGATAAATATGTGTTTACTGATTTACACGAAGTCTTTTCTTGTGATTTTCCGCATCTACTACAGGAGTGGATACTAAGGTTGAAGGATAACCACGTGATGAACCGGATCCGAAATCTAGATTGGACTCAAGTACAGATTGAGCAGTTACAGCAGGTGAACAACAAATTCACTCGCGCAGTAGACTTTTGGCTTGACAGTATTATGGCAAGTTTCATCACCGAATTTGCAGTTGACACAGTGAAGTCATACAGCGCAACAGAGAAATAATTTCTATGTGGACCTCGAGGAAGGTAAATTCAATCCCTATATACTTCTATTAAGATACTGATATATAGAAAAGGTGTAATGACAATGGAATCAGACAACTAAACTTCCATGCGTGCATGGGGGAAGGGGGGAAACACTAACAGAGAGAGGATAAATGGAAGGAGGTGAGGATAAAGGTAAGGAGGAGGAACCCTTGGACCCGATCATGATGGATGACGACCAACTCAAGTGGATCTTGGCATCATCAGGAACGAAACGTAGCGGAGTACTCTACCAATATAAGATGAATACCAAGAAGAGAGTCATAGTCGTGAGGGAAGGCTTGGCGATCGATGAGGAAGAGGTAGAGGATCTCTAGGCTGTGGAGCAGATTGAGGAAATCCTGCACGCAGCGTATGAGAGGAAGATGAGAGGCCCAAGAATGGGAGGAGAAGGTAGCCATCCTATCCATATTAATGTCAGTGTGGAACCCATAAACCCATGTGTGACTAATGCACCAAAGAGAACACCATCATTTAGACAACCGAAGTTCAAAGGAAGTCCGACAACAAGAAGTACATCTACACTAGGAGCAACAACTGGAGGAGCCATTTCAGGCAGCACTAGTCAAGTATCTACACCATGCGGAGGAGGAAGTAGTTCTGTATTTAGAATGGCAGAACATGATCCCACTATTAGATTACCAAAATTTCGAGGAGAAGCAACAGAAGACCCTAAGAAGCATTTGTTCATTTGTGAAAATATCTGGGAGGAAAAACAAATCACTGATGAAGATACCAAACTCGTGCAGCTAGCGATTACGCTAAGAGACCATGCACTAGACTGGTATATGAATCTAGACACAAATAGTGCCCCTGGGATGATGAGGACACTGGTAGACATTAAGAAGCTAATGATTAATGAGTTCCAGAAGTCGATCTCAGAGGATCAGTACATGAACGAGATGATAGAAATAAGACAGAAACCAGGAGAGTCTGTATGGGAGATTGACCAGAGATTCAAGCGACTAAAGGGAAAACTAAAATACCTTATGACCAAGATACAACATCGGCACATGTTTGTCAACTCACTACTCCCACACTTAAAATATCCCTTATGAAAACAAAAATTTCAAACCCAGGAAGAGGCTCTGCAAACAGCCTTGCAACTGGAAGAGAACAAGTACCAACAAACGGACCCAGCCATTAAGAAATTGAAGGAGGATTTGAAGAATATAACATTTCAGCGGAACTAGAATAAGAACAAGGACAAATGAGAAGTTGTTTGGTGCACTGGATGCAGGACGGAAGGACACCACAAGAACGAATGCCCAACATTCGCGCAGTATATGGAAACAGGTATGCCAAGTCCTCTACCACGGGGAGGATTATGGTTCAAAATGTGAAAGAAATCGGATCATGACCCTTATCACTGCACGATGATGAAAAAATACCAGATAGTTCTGAAGAATTCATATTTCACCTTTTGTAAGTTAGTAGGCCATGACGACAAAGACTACAAAACTATGGAGCTGATGCGGGAAAGAACATCAGATGCATACATGGTACAAGCCGAAATGATGACTGGGAAAGCAGTGCCACAGTTCAATCAAACCCCAACTCCATACAATATTGTACAGCAACAGTAAAATACTACACAACAACAGTACAATACTGGGCAACAACCATACAACAACGTGTAGCCACAGTATAACCCGACACATCCCTAGTACAATACCACATAGTATAATCAGGCGCCATAGTATAACACGTCAAGAGGTGACCGAGCAGGCTACTGAGGAGGAGGATGAACCAGAGGAGGTTTCAGATGCAGTAGAGGACCAGTCACATGTCACAATTGTCAGCAACCGGGACATTATGCACGGGAATGTCCACTTCCACCAGCAACTTGTATGTATTTTCGCACATCGGACCACAATATAGAGGAATGTCCGACACTACTAGTAAAGATTCAAGAAAAGAGGAACCAGAACAACCAGAATGTCCAGTGGATTTTAGCTGAAGCTAGGGATGATAGAAGAAACATCAATATAGGCAATCGTGGAGGAAATAATATAGGAAGTGACACAGTTCGATAGGAACTAGCAGAGAACCAATGGGTAAAGAAGAACACTGAACCAAGAATGTAGTTCGACGCACCAAAAGAAAAGGAGACTTTTAAGGAAGCCAAACAAGAATTTCAGAAGGAGGACACAACATCGACTTCAGCTACGCAACCATTCAAGGAAGCCCCAGAATATGAGATGTCGCCATCATTGGATCATACCAACGAAATGCAGCCCATGGGACAATTAAGTACAATCAAAGGCTTTTTGCAATCATGCGTGAAAATATTAAGTGATCCTTCATCTGTGAAAATATTTCAAAACATACTAGAGAAATGTAGCAGTGAAACGGAAGAAAAACTAGAACCAAAAATTTCCAATCACCTACACACCAGAAGAAGAACAAGTAGGGAATTTAGACTAAATGCTAACATTGAAGATTTCAACATGGGAGACATTATACTAGACCTAGGATCTGAAGTGAATGTGCTACCCAAGAAGACTTGGCAATGTATGGGAGAGCCAACACTGGGATACTCAAATGTCCAATTAAAACTAGCAAACCAGCATAGAGTCCTACCAATAGGTAGACTGAAAGGAGTGACAGTAGATCTTGATGGAGTGTGAACTAAATAAAACTTTGAAGTCGTTCAAATAATGGATGGCACAACACCTTACGCGACACTGCTTGGTCTGGATTGGGAATTTGACAACCAGACCATAATCAATTTGAAAACTAGGAAAATGACATTTGAATCCAGAGAATACATGGTCATAGCACCACTAGATCCATCAGAAGGGGAGAGGTTCATATAAACCACTTGCCTGGACTTAGAGGAGATCGGCCAGCTGTATAGAAAAACTGCGCACGATGAGGATTACATAAACCCAACTGTAGATGGGGTACTCAGTTGGCAGATCATTAATTCATACACAATAGACTCAGACACCGAGTTAGAAAACTGGCAGCAGAGACTACACGAAGTATCCACACGAAGATGTGCAAGAATAGACTATGCAATAAGATGGGTAGGCATAGAAATCAGAAAACCACCCAGTTTCCATGGACTAAATGATTTGGAAACATTCTTGACACAATACGAAGATGAAGTATTAGAAAACCAACGACTGTTAGCACTTGACTTATCACTCAAGGCCACACCCACAATATGGTGGGGTGCACATAAAGAGACCATTACATATTGGTATCAATGTAAGCAACTACTACTCATAAGGTTCGACACAGAACATGAATACAACAAACAACAACAATACCAAGGACAAGAGGCACCAGGGAAACACTTGGTGAAGTGCAAAATGCTATGGAAAATGACACCACCAGAGGAATGGCCTCATCACTTAATACATACTTTAGAGGGCATACTAGCGAACTGGTACACATAACAGGAATTGCACAAAGGAACTACAACGTGGACGACATTGCAACATAACTTCACAATCACTTTCTCATTCAAGCATGAGAACCCCAACATAGACGAAGCTCTCAAATGAATCAGAGGAGTAATATTCATCGAAGAATTGGAAATAGAATTTATCATAGAAGAGAAACAACAGAATAAACAAACAGTCAAGAAGCTATTGTCATGATATCATGTACAGGAGGAAGCACCAGATGAAGATGACCCATGCGAAATTCAGATTGAAGAAGTAGAAGGCGGAAGATATGTGGAAGGACCACCCATAGAATCAGAAGTCATTGTCATGCCAATCAAGGTAAAGAAATTCAACATCAGGATAGCTGAACAACCCAAAATGGCCAGCATTGGAGACTACTGGGATGAGCAAACAGTAGAAAGCATCACAGAATTGTTGCATGAATATAGCAACCTTTTTCCCACAACATTTACAGAGATGAAGGGTATAGTAGGAGAACTGGGAGAGATGAAGATACTACTCAAACCTGAAGCGAGACCCATTAGACAGCGACCCTATAGACTGAACCCCATATATATAAATAAAGTTAAAGATGAGATCAACCAGATGCACGAAGTCGGCATCATCAAACCAGTTGAGGAATCAGAATGGATAAGCTCGATAGTAGTACTGAACAAGAGACAAGGAAGAGGGATTAGGATATACGTCGACTTGAGGAAGTTGAACGATGCATGCCTACATGACCCATTCCCTACACTATTCATGGATGAAGTGTTAGAGAATGTGGGGGGACATGAAGCTTACTCATTCACCAATGGATTCTCAGGATACCATCATATTAAGATAGCACAGGAGGATAGACACAAGACCACGTTTGCGATGGAATGGGGATCTTATCATTACACAGTCATGTTGTTTGGACTGAATAACGCACCCGCAATATTCTCCAGAGTAGTCATCGCAACATTTAAGGAATTCATCCATCATTTTCTCGAAGTATACCTGGATGACTAAATAGTTGACAGTTTTCTAAAAAACCATGTGGAAGTGCTACGACTAATGTTAGAGATATGTAGACAATGCCAGATATCACTGAACATCAAGAAATGCATATTTGGAACACTGTTTGGGATACTATTGGGCCATATAGTATGCAAACAAGGCTTATTAGTGGATCCGGCCAAGATCTTCGTCATTGTTAACTTACCAGCACCAAAAATAGTCTGACAGCTAAGAGAAACCTTAGGGCACACAGGATACTACAGGAAGTTCATCAAAGGATGTGCACAAATCACAACCCCAATGGAAAAATTGTTAAGGAAGGATACAAAGTATCAATGGAAGGACGAGTGTCAACATGGTCTGGATACCCTGAAGCAAAGGATGGTTACTGCACCAATATTAGTATTTCCAGACTGGGAAAAGACATTTCATGTGCATGTATATGCATCAACGATAGCACTGGGAGTTATCTTAGCGCATCTAGGAGTAGGAGACTTGGATCATCTGATAGTGTTTGCAAGCATAAAGCTATCCGACTCGGAACAAAATTATAACATGACAGAAAGAGAAGGCCTAGCTATGGTCTATGCACTACATAAGTTCAGACATTACCTATTGGGAAAACACTTTAAGATGTTTACAGATCACTCAACCCTAAAATACCTAGTCAACAAGTCAGTGTTGGGGGGGATAATCTGTCGATGGTTACTTCTATTTCAAGAATTTTATTTTGAAGTAATAGTTAAACCAGGGAAACTGAATGCAGGACCTGACCACCTGTCCAGGGTCACAAATGGAGAAGAACCTATGAATTTAGAAGACACCTTTTCGAATGCATAGTTATTCTTAGTACAAATTGTTGATCACTACTTTGTAGAGATCATCTAGTACTTAAGCACAAGTACTATGCTGCAAGAATACACCACCGTGCAGAAGAAGAAACTAGTAGTCTGTGTAGCCGACTATCAATTGATCGCAGGACACCTATACAAGATGGGCGCAGACAACATTTTGCAAAGGTACGTATTAGAGCACGAACGACCAAGAATTTTAGCAAAATCCCATGAGGGAATCATAGGAGGGCATTATGCAGGAAACGCTACCATGCAGAAGGTACTACGTGCAGGACTATGGTGGCCAATGATTCACAGGGACTCGAAAGAGTACTGTTAGAGATGCGATGTTTGTCAAAGGGTAGGAAAACCCAACATAAGGGACGAGATGCCACTATGACCACAAGTAACATTACAGGCATTTGATAAATGGGCAATCGACTTTGTGGGACCAATTAACCCACCAACCAAAAGAACAGGGGAAAGATACATTATCACCACGACGGAATACCTAACAATATGGGTGGAAGCCGCACCAGTAAAAGATTGCAGCGCAGAGACAGTTGCACACTTCTTGTTTGAACAATTCATCACTAGATTTGGGTGCCCAAGAGTTTTGATGAGCGACCAAGGCACACACTTCATAAATAGCACCATTCGCGCGCTGACTGGAGAATTTGAAGTTCATCACCAGAAGAGCACACCATTTCACCCACAGGCAAATGGCATAGTAGAAGCCTTCAACAAAATTCTGGAAAATGCACTGACAAAGATCTGTAACATCAACAGAGATGATTGGGAACTCAAAGTACCAGTAGTATTATGGGTGTATAGGACCACATGCAAAAATTTGACAGGGCACACACCATTCAAGCTAGTCTATGGTCAATAATCAGTAGTTCCATTAGAATTTTTAGTACCCAGCTTACGCGTAGCAACTATCACATAGATGACAGAACGAAGCACAGTACAGGAAAGACTGAATTGGTTATTGTCAATGGAGGAAGACCAAATCCTGGCAAGATTCCATCAACAAGTGCAGAAAGCAAGAGACAAGGCTTTGCATGACTGACACATCAAGAAGAAAACATTTAAGGAAGGAGATCTAGTATTTCTCTACGACAGCAAGTCATTTCAGCACCCGGGGAAGCTCAGAATGCATTGGTTAGGACCATACGAGGTAAAATATGTCACAGACGAAGGAGTTGTGTAGTTAAGAGATTTAGCAGGCACAGACCTTAGAGGAATGATCAACGGGATCTGAATGAAATTGTATAAGGACAGTCGACCACCCACCACGCAATAAAAAAAAAAAATCTAAAATGAAAAAGAGAACAAAAAGGAAACAAGACTAAAAAGCGCGTAGCATGCCAAAGATAGAAAGGCCACTAGACATTCGAAACACAAATTCAGCAAAGGCACAAACAATAGTTACAAACAGAGGGAAACGGAAAGCCGAAAAAAGCAGTATGACAGGACAACACTAAGTGGAATTAAAACATGGCAAGGACCGATGGGACATCACATTAAACACGCCAACAGAAGATGGAAAAGAAAACATAATGGCAAGTAAGAAAGTGCCGCAGATGCATTGAACCCACAGTATGATGCATTAAACACATAATGGAGGAATCGTCCCCGACAAGCTTTGTGACTAGCCCATACAACATACGAGCATGAGAGCGACTGGTCTATTCGCGAAAGGAAAATAGAGAGAGAATAATAGCAGCTGGAACGACTAGAACGATACCACAAAACTCCCAGAAGTTATTCGAAGTTAGAAAACGTTCGACAGTCACTACTCTGGCACCAATGAATCCAGCAAAAGAAAGTCAGACAACCATACCAACCAGGGTTCAAACTAGTTCACGAGGACCGCTGGATGAGAATGAGCAGCAGAATCTTGAGATCATCGACATCGATGAAATCCCATCCCCCAAGAGGATACCAATGAACTCTACACCAATACTGGAATAAATTCAGCAACCACAAGCAGAGGCCATGAAAGTGGATACGCCAGCAGTGACGCAAGCGCCTAAGAACGAGGAAGTGGAAACCCAACAGGAATTGCAACCAAAGAGCACTGAAGCATCCCTGGAGGTTAACAGAATGACACAAAATCTGGAAGCACCAGCGCATCCAGACGAGTCGCAAACAACTATCTCAGGTCAATCAGTAGAGGAGACCGTTGCAAATGCCTCAGCTTGGCCAGAATGGATGATGGGGGAACAACCAGAAGTTGTTGGAACTTTGAACCAGCCACCGCAGCAAGAAGACAAAGCTCAGATACCGAGCTCACCCCGCAAGAAACTTGCAGTAGAAATTATTCTACCACACATACCAGTTGGAGTATAGGTAGAACCAGATCTACTGGGTCATGTCGAGAAGCTCAAGTATTTTGACCATGACGTATCAAACGAAACCAAGTTCCCAAAACTTTCATAGAGGGTCTTTATGCAGACCATAATCGTAAACCAACTTGGATAAATGATTAGCCAACCACACTAGTGGGCAACTGGGCTAGACAAAACAAGAATCTTAGGTTTGTTGAAGCTACCACATTTTGGCAGAGACCAGTATGCGACAGCATGCATCAAGCAACTGTTAGCAGTCACACATGGAGGGGACATATAGTTGGACAAAATTGTCCCCATAACTGTTGATATTATCGCACAAATCACAGGGTTACCAACCCAGGATATGGATCTCGCGTTGATTCTAGACGACAAATCTAAGGAGAAAGCATTGGCAAAAGAAATGAAGAAGAAATATGGCACTGCCAGAGGAATGAGGGGCATCATAATCAAACAAATCAAAAACACAGCTACACAACTAGGTACAAATATCTTAGCTTGCAAATTGCTCATAAAATGCCGCAAACAGGAAGTACCAACAGGAGTCATTTCAGTTGCAGCTCAGTGCGCAGAAGGCACCTCTATGAGTTGGGTGCCATATCTATTGAACTTATTTCAAGAGCACTGCAAGGATGCGCAAGACCTAGGAATAGAGTTTCATTACTCATGGCTAATTACCCTAATAGCCTTCATGGGATGGAGAGAACCAAGGTATGTGGTCTTTTGTACCAGACCACAGCCAGCGGGAGAGAGATACCTCTTACTAAGATCCGGGCCGCGGTCCAGGTAGAAGACGGAGAACGGAATCATATTCGAATCATATTTATGGGATATATAGGAAGCTATCAGTCGATCATGGAGAATAACATCAGAGGCTATCACGCAATATGCGAACATCGCCAATTTCTGGGCCATAGGACAGATAATGTGGATACAACCAAGGCAGGATCCAGATAAACAGTGGCTACAAATGTGCTATTGCATCACAGAGGGTGATATCGACATGGTCATCAGTGAATGGACTGATGAATGGAGGATCCCAACCATTACCCGAGAAGTGTCAAAAACAACAATAGAAGGAGAGGCACAATAGGTGGAAACACAGCCTCTAAAAATCCAAGTGCCCAAGAAACCACGAACGGGCCAAGGCAAACCGACTCAGGAAGACGAAGGGTCCAAGCAGACAAGGACCCAGAAGGGGAAGAAAGAGACTACATGGTCGACCAACGGACAGCCGAAACAAGCTAAGGGAGCGCAAGAGACGACCCCAAACCCCATCACATAGGAACAAGGGGGAAATAAGAGACCAGCCGCGCAGGAAGGAGGTGCGTGCAAGAAATCAAGGGAGCAACAAGCATCGCTAGACTATACGATCATGGAGCTTGATGGGGAAATGATCGCCAGAATGGTCCAGGATTTCTTAGCAAAAGATTTCGATCATGCAACACATCACAGAGATAAACTGCAAAAAGAGTTGGCAGAAATGGGACAATTCCTCAAGAAATTAAGGGAAGAACAGATAGCAAGAAGTAGCAAAGTCATATAGCCACCGATAATACAGGCCAAAGAAAGAGTGGAGGTAGAAGAATGGGACTCAGTCCACTCCATGCCACACACAAACGCAATGATTTACATCAAACCTAGCATGATGCACATGGATGAAATCGTGGGGCAGACACCCCTGAAGGATTTGGACCACATCCAATTGGTATTGACATGGATGCTATCAAAGGAACTGCACAAATTGCAAGTTAGCGTCGACCACGAGGTACAGTCTCATGCACATAAAAACTTAATCGAGTTAAAACAAGCGACAAAGAAGCACGAGGCACTGGAAAAAGTCTATGAGCAGGCCAAGCTCAAAACTCAGGAGGAAAAAGAACGCAGGAATGAACTGGAACGAAGAGTGGGAGGAGTTTTTGAGAAATTCCCAGGCACTATGCAAGGCAATGAACTCCCGGTAGAAGGAAAGATTGACCGGATTGTGTAGGCAATTGATCATTATCAGAAGGAGATCGAGAATCTCCATGAACAGCTTGCACCAACCACTCCATCGGCAGTGAAGGAGAAAAGGAAGCAAGAAGCAATAGCGTAGCTGCAGGAGATGGAACAGTAGGTTAGCACAACAATTGAATTGCTCGATAAAGCAACACAACTTTGGACAAGGTTGGAGGAGGATCCACAGGTCCAACGCTGGGACAAGGAAGAGGAAAGGATCAATACAATGATCCAAGAACTCAAACAAAGGCAGAAGACCATACCAATCCTAGAATGAGTCAATGGGACGCAGGAGATGAAGAAGATGCAGGCAGAACTTATCACTACACCAACACAGAAACAAGAGCGTCAAGCTCAAATAGAGCCACTACAGGAACGGGTAGCAAAAATACTCGAACAAGCAGAAGGATCTAAAACATAGATAGCATAGACCCAAACCGAATGTGTAGGGTTGTTGAGTGTTGAAGTGGCAGTTCAAGTAGTATACACCATCAAGGAGAAGACCACGCAGGCACTAACAAAAGCAGCAGAGCTCAAGGAAAAGTTACAGACGATCACCAAGGAGATCGAAGAAGCTCATAAGGATTAGGTGACTTGGGATGAGTCACATATCAGTGTTGGGGGCCTGTTGGCACCAGGACAGAGTGGAAAGAAGGATGATCATGGGAAAGAAAGTGTGTAGAAACTGAAGTAACAGCTGGAAGGTAACACAGCATGCGCACATGCAAGAAAGCGTGCACAAGTAAAATGATAGTTGGAGGAAGAACAACAAGCGTGCAGGGGAAGAATACCTAATGATAGTAGGGTTAGGGTTTTAGTAATACATTGTAAATGGTTGAAGAGAAGGATATATATAAATAGAGATACACAGGTATCATAGAGAGGTTGATTCACTTTTGTATTAGTTCAACTTTTGTAATGATCTATTGTAGCTAGATACGAGTTGATGCGTTATGGACCAATTTTGTAATTCGTTGAGTTATAACAGAGGAGAGGAGGAAGATATGAGGATTAGATCACAGGTTATGGATCCTGGTGCAATCTATTTCACCTCATACAGATCTTACCCATCAGAGGGAATTGTAAGCGCGCGGCGCTGGAGATGCAGAACTACTATAATAAAAGAGACAAGAGCCAAATATTTGTGGACGTAGCCCAGGAGGGGGTGAACCATGGTAATATCTATGTAATGTGATGAATGCATGTATATATTTATTTTCTTTTAGCAGTTAATTTTCATGCTTAATGAATGAGTTAATACACTATTATGGAATATGATTGTGTTGTTCGGGAAATAAACAGTGAAGGGTATACGCACACTAGTGAGTACTAGTAGATTGAAACCATGATTCATAGTAGATGGCTCTTATTAATAACCCCTTATATCATACTCAATCCTAGGTTGTAAACGCCTGAGTCTCACAGCCACCCATTTAAAGCTATCTTAGGTGAGACTGTGCAATGCACTCTGTATACTGTGTTTCCTTCTGGTCTACCAGGAGAGCCGATAGTTTTAGAGGCTTTGTTGGAAACCTGAAAGACATGAACCTTGGGTCAATAACTTAGACAGTAAAAGAAAGAAGTTAAACCAACACACATTAATTTTTTCCATTACAAAGAGATCTTACACCATATTATGTAAATGTGTGCTAGCACATGTAAAATTGTGAAGTTTGTAATGTGCAATCCCATTTTTTGGGGGAAAAATCCTATTGATGTCCCTAATGGGAAGAAATATGTGGTTGATCAAGACATTCTGATTGACATGATTTATTTTCTTTGGACAATAGGCCTCCTCCTTTGATTCTATTTATTTTTTGTCACTATTTTTTATTTCTATAAGTTGGGACAATGAATACACTATTGTGGTTCCATTGCTTAGGAAAATATTGAACTTTGGCATGTTGAACACTAAGAAAATTTGGATGTATTGGCACAATACAATGAGCATGATGAGCTAATAAGAAAAAATGTCTTGGTGGAGTATCTTTGCACCAGTTACTTCTTAGAATGTTGTTTTTGACCATATGTATGACTAGTAGATTGTGTTTGCTCCATCTTAGATTGGGTTGCCAATGAATAGTCATATAAGTTTTATTAATGATATTGGGAGAAGTGGGTCTCAATACTCAAAATGTGAGCTTCAAAAATAGTGTCTTTTCATTGGGATGTTCTATGTTCAATGACAATGAAATGCTTATTTGATTGCCATTTTCTAGTCTTTCCATAATGGTGAGAGTTTGGTTGGAGGTTGCATTTAATTTTGAATGTAACTCAAACTCAACATATTTTTCACCTCATATTCCTAGTAACCCATATTTTTTCATCTTGATTACCTATTATCGATCATGATATTCTAGTGATTATTGATATTTGTATGCTACATGGGAAGTAGAGTCCCACTTTTCCATTATTGTGTATGACATAGAATGATAATCGATAGTTGGATGTTTGACTCTGTATATGCCAAGCCAGACACCAAATTGGTGTGTGAGACCCCCTTGTTTGTGGGACAAGGGACCCCCTCTGCCCAGCAATTTGACTGGTAAAGTCCACAGATGTATGCATACCCTACCCCCCTCTGGATTTGAAATTCTGACCTCTTAGGAGAAAACATATGTTCTTAACCATTAGTCCCATATGTTCTTAACCATTAGGCCCACTATAATATATATATATATTATATATTGTATATAATATATCATTTATATATTATAAATATATAAATTAAAAAATTAAAAAACAAAACATAAAACAATAAAACATTAAATATTAAAACAAAACCCGCACCTTATGTTGATGCATATCATCACACCCATATGTTGATCCATATCCTCACAACAAATAGGATCGGTCATATCCCCACGACAACAAACCAACCATAGCTGGAGAATGAGGCCGCAGAGAGAGGATAAAGACTAGGGCATAGATAGACTAGGAGAGAGAGGCCATGAACAAAGGAGAAAGAGGGTGTGGGTAGAGGAGAAAGAGGTCAAGTGCCTTATCCCTAGAAATGACACAAGGAAAGGTAGATTTACATGACTAGAGATGCCTCGCTCTTTTCATGAGATAAATTTTAATGATTTTTCTTCTATACCTAGTTTCTTCCTTCCATTATCAAGCTTGAAAACCCATGAATAAATACCAAAAAGAACCCTCGGGGGAATATTTCTGAAACAATAGAGTTGAAGTGTGGCACATAACAAGGGTAAACCCAGTGGATAGTTCTCTTGTCCATGTGATGTGTTCATATATTTCAATTCATTGCCATCTACTCCAAAACACCCCATGTACCCTTAGGCTTTGTTGGTGTATGGATCAATCCCTCTAATCAGTATTTGTGACCTGCAAAAATGAGGAAATTCAAACCATGTTGAGAAGAATTGTTTCAAAAGGCGTAAGGATATTTCCAAATCCAATAATAAGGAAACTCAAGATTCTAGGGATAATGAGGTTTCTATTTTTTTCTATTCAACCTAGTCTTATAACCATCCTAACCCACACTCATAATAATTTAGTTGTGCAAATAATGGTTGCCTCTAAATAAGATATCCCACCAATCTACACGACAAGTGTGGGAACCAAAGATCAAATCCTTGCCACTGCATTCCAACAATCTTCAAACTCAACCAAAATAGTCATTGACTTTGAAGGAGGATTGAGCCACATAAGAACAGTGACTTTGTCTAGACCTTTCTCTAAGTACACTACCCCGTTTGGATAGATGTTTTTTTGGGTACATTTCCCTATTTAGCCAAATGTTTCTCTTGCACACAACACCATTTGGGGTGACATATCTTTATGGAATACACATGAATAGTAGATCTTTATCTTAGAGAATTTTGTGGGCATCTAAAATTCAAAAATGAAAAAACAAAAGTGTCATGAGTCGAAATGGTATTACATTCAAAATTAAAAATTAAAATGTTCAAACATATACATACAAGAATTTTTTATTGGCACTTGCTCATAATTTAGCAATCAATAGTGCCAATACTAGATAATAGACTCTTGTACTACTTTTGCATGATCTAGATCAACATAGATCCTTGGTCAAGACACCTTCTTGGTACTCATTTACCTCAATTTGTGGCTCATGTATTGGGTTTATAACTGGAAGCAACTCAACAATCTCATTAGTTCAATCATCTCATACACATGTATATAGGATTGTTTTTTAACAGATCCATTTTTTTATGAATTTCCGTGTACCCTACATTTTCTCAAGTAGCCAAATGAGTGCATTATGATTGTAGACCAATATTTTTTCCTTCTTATATCCTATAATGAATTTATCTTCAATAAAATAATAAAAGCATAAATGCCCCAATTCCTCTCATGGGACAAGGCACTACCTACTTGTAGAAATAACTATACAACAAATACGTATATCTCTAGAACATGCCCATTATGAAGCAACTACAAGTCTATTGGATCCTTTTCAAACCAACCACCACACAGTCTCCATGATGTAGAACACTCATCACCTACACACATTAAAAACAATGAAATCAAGTGAAAATAAAGGATACTTATAGGATGGTGCATCCACACCAAGAGTAAGAAGACCCCTACCCCTACCAATTCAACCCACTCTTGTTGATATCAAGGTCAACATTAACACTATGACGATTGTGCTATTTGTAAGCACCAAGAGAGGTGACAAAGCTAGTCTCCTTGCCTTCCCTAGGTATTGGCACATGTAATAGGGGAAAATGATAAACCTCCCATACCTAAACTTGAAACATTATATGGATTCTATGAATTATTGTG
>JASDQU010752986.1:0-21071 GCA_032191745.1 Picea mariana | reverse complement strand
CACAATAATTCATAGAATCCATATAATGTTTCAAGTTTAGGTATGGGAGGTTTATCATTTTCCCCTATTACATGTGCCAATACCTAGGGAAGGCAAGGAGACTAGCTTTGTCACCTCTCTTGGTGCTTACAAATAGCACAATCGTCATAGTGTTAATGTTGACCTTGATATCAACAAGAGTGGGTTGAATTGGTAGGGGTAGGGGTCTTCTTACTCTTGGTGTGGATGCACCATCCTATAAGTATCCTTTATTTTCACTTGATTTCATTGTTTTTAATGTGTGTAGGTGATGAGTGTTCTACATCATGGAGACTGTGTGGTGGTTGGTTTGAAAAGGATCCAATAGACTTGTAGTTGCTTCATAATGGGCATGTTCTAGAGATATACGTATTTGTTGTATAGTTATTTCTACAAGTAGGTAGTGCCTTGTCCCATGAGAGGAATTGGGGCATTTATGCTTTTATTATTTTATTGAAGATAAATTCATTATAGGATATAAGAAGGAAAAAATATTGGTCTACAATCATAATGCACTCATTTGGCTACTTGAGAAAATGTAGGGTACACGGAAATTCATAAAAAAATGGATCTGTTAAAAAACAATCCTATATACATGTGTATGAGATGATTGAACTAATGAGATTGTTGAGTTGCTTCCAGTTATAAACCCAATACATGAGCCACAAATTGAGGTAAATGAGTACCAAGAAGGTGTCTTGACCAAGGATCTATGTTGATCTAGATCATGCAAAAGTAGTACAAGAGTCTATTATCTAGTATTGGCACTATTGATTGCTAAATTATGAGCAAGTGCCAATAAATAATTTTTGTATGTATATGTTTGAACATTTTAATTTTGAATTTTGAATGTAATACCATTTCGACTCATGGCACTTTTGTTTTGTCATTTTTGAATTTTAGAAGCCCACAAAATTCTCTAAGATAAAGATCTACTATTCATGTATATTCCATAAAGATATGTCACCCCAAATGGTTCTTTGTGCAAGAGAAACATTTGGCTAAATAGGGAAATGTACCCAAAAAAACATCTATCCAAACGGGGTAGTGTACTTAGAGAAAGGTCTAGACAAAGTCACTGTTCTTATGTGGCTCAATCCTCCTTCAAAGTCAATGACTATTTTGGTTGAGTTTGAAGATTGTTGGAATGCAGTTGCAAGGATTTGATCTTTGGTTCCCACACCTATTGTGTAGATTGGTGGGATATCTTATTTAGAGGCAACCATTATTTGCACAACTAAATTATTATGAGTGTGGGTTAGGATGGTTATAAGACTAGGTTGAATAGAAAACAATAGAAACCTCATTGTTCCTAGAATCTTGAGTTTCCTTATTATTGGATTTGGAAATATCCTTCGCCTTTTGAAACAATTCTTCTCAAAATGGTTTGAATTTCCTCATTTTTGCAGGTCGCAAATACTGATTAGAGGGATTGATCCATACACCAACAAAGCCTAAGGGTACGTGGGGTGTTCTGGAGCAGATGACAATGAATTGAAATATATGAACACATCACATGGACAAGAGAACTATCCACTGGGTTTACCCTTGTAATGTGCCACACTTCAACTCTATTGTTTCAGAAATGTTTTAGAAATATTCCCCCGAGGGTTCTTTTTGGTATTTATTCATGGGTTTTAAAGCTTGATAATGGAAGGAAGAAACTAGGTATAGAAGAAAAATCATTAAAATTTATCTCATGAAAAGAGCGAGGCATCTCTAGTCATGTAAATCTACCTTTCCTTGTGTCATTTCTAGGGATAAGGCACTCGACCTCTTTCTCCGCTATCCACACCCTCTTTCTCCTTTGTCCATGGTCTCTCTCTCCTAGTCTATCTGTGCCCTAGTCTTTATCCTCTCTCCGCGGCCTCATTCTCTAGCTATGGTCAGTTTGTTGTTGTGGGGATATGACCGATCCTATTTGTTGTGGGGATATGGATCAACATATGGGTGTGATGATATGCATCAACATAAGGTGCGGGTTTTGTTTTAATATTTAATGTTTTATTGTTTTATGTTTTGTTTTTTAATTTTTTAATTTATATATTTATAATATATAAATGATATATTATATACAATATATATAATAAATATATAATTTGTAATATATATTATAAATTATAAATATATATATATATATATATGTTATAGTGGGCCTAATGGTTAAGAACATATGTTTTCTCCTAAGAGGTCACAAGTTCAAATCCAAAGGGGGGTAGGGTATGCATACCTCTGTGGACTTTACCAGTCAAATTACTGGGCAGAGGGGGTCCCTTGTCCCACAAACAAGGGGGTCTCATACACCAATTTGGTGTCTGGCTTGGCATATACAATGTCAAACATCCAACTATCGATTATCATTCTATGTCATGCACAATAATGGGAAAGTGGGACTCTACTTCCCATGTAGCATAAAATTATCAATAATCACTAGAATGTCATGATTGATAATAGGTAATCAAGATGAAAAAATATGGGTTACTAGGAATATGAGGTGAAAAATATGTTGAGTTTGAGTTACATTCAAAATTAAATGCAACCTCCAACCAAACTCTCACCATTATGGAAAGACTAGAAAATGGCAATCAAATAAGCATTTCATTGTCATTGAACATAGAACATCCCAATGCAAAGAAACTATTTTTGAAGCTCACATTTTGAGTATTGAGACCCACTTCTCCCAATATCATTAATAAAACTTATATGACTATTCATTGGCAACCCAATCTAAGATGGAGCAAACACAATCTACTAGTCATACATATGATAAAAAACAACATTCTAAGAAGTAACTGGTACAAAGATACTCCACCAAGACATTTTTTCTTATTAGCTCATCATGTTCATTGTATTGTGCCAACACATCCAAATTTTCTTAGTGTTCAATAGGCCAAAGTTCAATATTTTCCTAAGCAATGGAACCACAATAGTGTATTCATTGTCCCAACTTATAGAAATAAAAAATAGCGACCAAAAATAAATAGAATCAAAGGAGGAGGCTTATTGTCCAAAGAAAATAAATCATGTCAATCAGAATGTCTTGATCAACCACATATTTCCTCCCATTAGGGACATCAATAGTATTTTTCCCCAAAAAAAATGGGATTGCACATTACAAACTTCACAATTTTACATGTGTTAGTACACATTTACATAATATGGTGTAAGATCTCTTTGTAATGGAAATCATTAATGTGTGTTGGTTTAACTGCTTTCTTTTACTGTCTGAGTTATTGAACCAAGGTTCATGTCTTTTGGGTTTCCAACAAAGCCTCTAAAACTATCGGCCCTCCTGGTAGACCAAAAGGCAACACAGTATATAGAGTGCACTGCGCAGTCTCACTCGAGATAGCTTTAAATGGGTGGCTGTGAGACTCAGGCATTTACAACCTAGGATTGAGTATGATATAAGGGGTTATTAATAAGAGCCATCTACTATGAATCATGGTTTCAATCTACTAGTACTCACTGGTGTGCGTATACCCTTCACTGTTTATTTCCCAAACAACACAATCATATTCCATAACAGTGTATTAACTCATTCATTAAGCATGAAAATTAACTGCTAAAAGAAAATAAATATATACATGCATTCATCACATTACACAGATATTACCGTGGTTCACCCCCTCTTGGGATACGTCCACAAAGATTTGGCTCTTGTCTCTTTTATTATGGTAGTTCTGCATCTCCAGCGCTGCACGCTTACAATTCCCTCTGATGGGTAAGATTTGTATGAGGCAAAATAGATTGCACCAGGATCCATAACCTGCAATCTAATCCTCATATCTTCCTCCTCTCCTCTATTATATCTCAGTGAATTACAAAATTGGTCCATAACCATATTACATAACGCATCAACTCGTATCTAGCTATGATAGATCATTACAAAAGTTGAACTAATACAAAAGTGAATCAACCTCTCTATGATACCTATGTATCTCTATTTATATATATCCTTCTCTTCAACCATTTACAATGTATTACTAAAACCCTAACCCTACCGTCATTAGGTATTCTTCCCCTGCACACTTGTTTTTCTTCCTCCAACTATCATTTTACTTGTGCACACTTTCTTGCATGTGCGCATGCTGTGTTACCTTCCAGCTGTTACTTTCATTTCTGCACACTTTTTTCCCACGATCATCCTTCTTTCCACTCCGGCTTGGTGCCAATAGGCCCCCAACACTGACATGTGACTCGTCCTGAGTCACCTAATCCTTATGAGCTTCTTCGATCTCCTTGGTGATCGTTTGTAACTTTTCCTTGAGCTCTGCTGCTTTTGTTAGTGCCTGCGTGGTCTTCTCCTTGATGGTGTATACTACTTGAACTGCCACTTCGACACTCAACAACCCTACACATTCGGTTTGGGTCTGTGCTATCTATGTTTTAGCTCCTTCTGCTTGTTTGAGTATTTTTGCTACCTGTTCCTGTAGTGGGTCTATTTGAGCCTAACGCTCTTGTTTCTGTGTTGGTGTAGTGATAAGTTCTGCCTGCATCTTCTTCATCTCCTGCATCCCTTTGAATCATTATAGGATTGGTATGGTCTCCTACCTTTGTTTGAATTCTTGGATCGTTATATTGATCCTTTCCTCTTCCTTGTCCCAACATTGGACCTGTGGATCCTCCTCCAACCTTGTCCAAAGTTGCGCTACTTTATCGAGAAATTCAACTGCTGTGCTAACCTGCTGTTCCATCTCCTGTAGCTGCGCTATTGCTTCTTGCTTCCTTTTCTCCTTCACTACCGGTGGAGTGGTTGGTGTGAGATGTTCACGGAGATTCTCAATCTCCTTCTGATATTGATCAATTGCCTATGCAATCTGGTCAATCTTTCCTGCTACTGGGAGTTCATTGCCTTGCACAGTGCCTGGGAATTTCTCAAAAACTCCTCCCACTCTTTGTTCCAGTTCATTCCTGTGTTCTTTTTCCTCTTGAGTTTCAAGCTTGGCCTGCTCATAGACTTTTTCCAGTGCCTCGTGCTTCTTTGTCGCTTGTTTTAGCTCAACTAAGTTTTTATGTGCATGAGACTGTACCTCATGGTCGATGCTAACTTGCAATTTGTGTAGTTCCTTTGATAGCATTCATGTCAATACCAATTGGATGTGGTCCAAATCCTTCAGGGGTGTCTGCCCCACGATTTCATCCATGCGCAACATGCTAGGTTTGATGTAAATCATTGCGTTTGTGTGTGGCATGGAGTGGACTGAGTCCCGTTCTTCTACCTCCACTCTTTCTTTGGCCTATATTATCGGTGGCTCTATGCCTCTACTACTGCTTGCTATCTGTTCTTCCCCTAATTTCTTGAGGAATTGTCCCATTTCTGCCAACTCTTTTTGTAGTTTATCTCTGTGATGTGCTGCATGATCGAAATCTTATGCTAAGCAATCCTGGACCATTCTGGCGATCATTTCCCCATTGAGCTCCATGATCGTATAGTCTAGCGATGCTCGTTGCTCCTTTGATTTCTTGCGTGCACCTCCTTCCTTCACGGCTGGTCTCTTATTTCTCCCTGGTTCCTATGTGATGGGGTTTAGGGTGGTCTCTTGCGCTCCCTTAGCTTGTTTCAACTGTCCATTGGTCGATCGTGTAGTCTCTTTCTTCCCCTTCTGGGTCCTTGTCTGCTTGGACGCTTCGTCTTCCTGAGTCAGTTTGCCTTGGCCCGTTCGTGGTTTCTTGGGCACTTGGATTTTTAGAGGCTGTGTTTCCGCTTATTGTGCCTCTCCTTCTGTTGTTGTTTCCGACACTTCCTGGGTAATGGTTGGGATCCTCCATTCATCAGTCCATTCACTGATGACCATGTCGATATCACCCTCTGTGATGCAATAGCGCATTTGTAGCCACTGTTTATCTGGATCCTGCCTTGGTTGTATCCACATTATCTGTCTTATGGCCCAGAAATTGGCGATGTCCGCATATTGCGTGATAGCCTCTGATGTTATTCTCCATGATCGGCTGATAGCTTCCTGTATATCCCATAGATATGATTCGAATATGATTCCGTTCTCCCTCTTCTGCCTGGGCCACGACCCAGATCTTAGTAAGAGGTATTTCTCTCCCGCTGGCTGTGGTCTGGTACAAAAGACCACATACCCTGGTTCTCTCCATCCCATGAAGGCTATTAGGGTAATTAGCCACGAGTAATGAAACTCTATGCCTAGGTCTTGCGCATCCTTGCAGTGCTCTTAAAATAAGTTCAATAGATATGGTGCTGAGCTCATAGAGGTGCCTTCAGCGCACTGAGCTACAACTGGAATGACTCATGTTGGTACTTCCTCTTTTCGGCATTTTCTGAGCAATTTGCAGGCTAAGATATTTGCACCTATTTGTGTAGCTGTGTTTTTGATTTATTTGATTATGATGCCCCTCGTTCCTTCAGCAGTGCCATATTTCTTCTTCATTTCTTCTACCAATGCTTTCTCCTTGGATTTGTTGTCCAGAATCAACGCGAGATCCATACCTTGGGTTGGTAACCCTGTGATTTGTGTGATAATATCAACAATTATGGGGACAAGTTTGTCCAACTATATGTCCCCTCCATGTGTGACTGCTAACAATTGCTTGACGCATGCTATTGCATAATGGTCTTTTCCAAAATGTGGTAGCTTCAGCAAACCTAAGATTCCTGTTTTGTCCAGCCCAGCTGCCCACTAGTGTGGTTGGCTAATCGTTTATCCAAGTTGGTTTACAATTATGGTCTGCATAAAGACCCTATGTGCAAGTTTTTGGAACTTGGTTTCGTTTGATACGTCATGGTCAAAATACTTGAGCTTCTCGACTTGACCCAATAGATCTGGTTCTACCTATACTCCAACTAGTATGTGTGGTAGAATAATTTCTGCTTCAAGTTTCTTACGGGGTGAGCTCAGTATCTGAACTTTGTCTTCCTGCTGCGGTGGCTGGTTCAAAGTTCCAACAACTGCTGGTTGTTCCCCCATCATCCATTCTGGCCAAGCTGAGGCATTCGCAATGGTCTCCTCTACTGGTTGACCTGAAATAGTTGTTTGCAACTCGTCTGGTTGCGCTAGTGCTTCCAGATTTTGTGTCGTTCCGTTAACCTCCAAGGATGCTTCAATGCTCTTTGGTTGCACTTCCTGTTGGGTTTCCACTTCCTCGTTCTGAGGCGCTTGCGCCACTACTGGCGTATCCACTTTCATGGCCTCTGCTTGTGGCTGCTGAATTTATTCCAGTATCGGTGTAGAGTTCATTGGTATCCTCTCGGGGGATGGGATTTCATCGATGTCAACGATCTCAGGATTCTACTGCTCATTCTCGTCCAGCAGTCCCCATGAACTAGTTTGAACCCTGGTTGGTCTGGCTGTCTGACTTGCTTCTACTGGATTCATTGGTGCCAAAGTAGTGACTGTCAAACGTTTACTAAGTTTGAATAACTTCTGGGAGTTTTGTGGTATCGTTCTGGTCATTCCAGCTACTATTATTCTCTCTCTATTTTCCTTTCGCGAATAGACCAGTCGCTCCCGTGCTCGTATGTTGTATGGGCTAGTCACAAAGCTTGTCGAGGACGATTCCTCCATTATGTGTTTAATGCATCATATTGTGGGTTCAATGCATCTGCAACTGTTTCATACTTTCCATTATGTTTTCTTTGCCATCTCTTGTTGGCGTGTTTAATGTGATGTCCCATTGATCCTTGACATGCTTTAATTCCGCTTAGTGTTGTCTTGTCATACTGCTTTTGTCGGATTTCTGTTTCCCTCTGTTTGTAAGTGTTGTTTGTGCCTTTGCTGAATTTTTGTTTTGAACGTCCGCTGGCCTTTCTATCTTTGGCATGTTGCATGCTTTTTAGTCTTGTTTCCTTTTTGTTCTCTTTTTCATTTTAGATTTTTTTTTTTTACTGCGTGGTGGGTGGTCGATTTTCCTTGTACAACTTCAGTCAGATCCCGTTGATCATTCCTCTAAGGTCTACGCCTGCTAAATCTCTTAACTGCACAACTCCTTTTTCTGTGACATATTTTACCTTGTATGGTACTAACCAATGCATTCTGAGCTTCCCCAGGTGCTGAAATGACTTGCTGTCGTAGAGAAATACTAGATCTCCTTCCTTAAATTTTTTCTTCTTGAGGTGTCGGTTATGCAAAGCTTTGTCTCTTGCTTTCTGCACTTGTTGATGGAATCCTTCCAGGATTCGGTCTTCCTCCATTGACAATAACTGATTCAGTCTTTCCTGTACTGTGCCTTGTTCTATCATCTATGTGATAGCTGCTACACATAAGCTGGGTACTAAAAATTCTAATGGAACTACTGATTATTGACCATAGACTAGTTTGAATGGTGTGTGCCCTGTCAAATTTTTGCATGTGGTCCTATACACCCATAATAATACTGGTACTTTGAGTTCCCAATCGTCATTGTTGATGTTACAGATCTTTGTCAGTGCATTTTCTAGAATTTTGTTGAAGGATTCTACTGTGCCATTTGCCTGTGGGTGATATGGTGTGATCTTCTGGTGATGAACTTCAAATTCTCCAGTCAATGCGCGGATGGTGTTGTTTATGAAGTGTGTGCCTTGGTTTCTCATCAAAACTCTTGGGCACCCAAATCTAGTGATGAATTGTTCAAACAAGAAGTGTGCAGCTATCTTTGCGCTGCAATCTTTTACTGGTGTGGCTTCTGCCCATATTGTTAGGTATTTTTTCGCGGTGATAATGTATCTTTCCCCTATTCTTTTGGTTGGTGGGTTAATTGGTCCCACAAAGTCGATTGCCCATTTATCAAATGCCTGTAATGTTACTTGTGATCGTAGTGGCATCTTGTCCCTTATGTTGGGTTTGCCTACCCTTTGACAAACATCGCATCTCTAACAGTACTCTTTCGAGTCCTTGTGAATCGTTGGCCACCATAGTCCTGCACGTAGTACCTTCTGCATGGTAGCGTTTCCTGCATAATGCCCTCCTACGATTCCCTTGTGGGATTCTGCTAAAATTATTGGTCGTTCGTGCTCTAATACGTACCTTTGCAAGATGCTGTCTGTGCCCATCTTGTATAGGTGTCCTGCGATCAATTGATAGTTGACTACAAAAACTACTAGGTTCTTCTTCTGCGTGGTGGTATATTCTTGTGACACAGTACCTGTGCTTAAGTACTAGATGATCTCTACAAAGTAGTCATCAACAATCTGTACTGAGAATAACTGTGAATTCAGAAAGGTGTCTTCTAAATTCATAGGTTCTTATCCATTTGTGACCCTAGATAGGTGGTCAGGTCTTGCATTCAATTTCCCTGGTTTAACTATTACTTCAAAATAAAATTCTTGAAATAGCAGTAACCATCGACAGATTATCCCCCCCAACACTGACTTGTTAATTAGGTATTTCAGGGTTGAGTGATCTGTAAACATCTTAAAGTGTTTTCTGAACTTATGTAGTGCATAGACCATAGTTAGGCCTTCTCTTTCTGTCGTGTTATAATTTTTTTCTGAGTCGGATAGCTTTATGCTTGCAAATGCTATCGGATGATCCAAGTCTCCTGATTCTAGATGCGCTAAGATAGCTTCCAGTGCTATCGTTGATGCATATACATGCACATGGAATGTCTTTTCCCAGTCTGGAAATACTAATATTGGTGCGGTAACCATCCTTTCATTCAGGGTATCCATACCGTGTTGACACTCGTCCTTCCATTGATACTTTGTATCCTTCCTTAACAATTTTTCCATTGGGGTTGTGATCTGTGCATATCTTTTGAGAACTTCCTATAGTATCCTGTCTTCCCTAAGGTTTCTCTTAGCTGTCAAACTATTTTTGGTGCTGGTAAGTTAACAATGACGAAGATCTTGGCCGGATCCACTAATAATCCTTGTTTGCATACTATATGGCCCAATAGTATCCCAAGCAGTGTTCCAAATATGCATTTCTTGATGTTCAATGATATCTGGCATTGTCTACATATCTCTAACATTAGTCGTAGCACTTCCACATTGTTTTTTAGCAAACTATAAACTGTCTAGTCATACAGGTATACTTCGAGAAAATGATGGATGAATTCCTTAAATGTTGCGATGACTACTCTGGAGAATATTGCAGGTGCATTATTCAATCCAAACGACATGACTGTGTAATGATAAGATTCCCATTCTGTTGCAAATGTGGTCTTGTGTCTGTCCTCCTGTGCTATCTTAATCTAATGGTAGCCTGAGAATCCATCAGTGAATGAGTAAGATTCATGTCCCCCCACATTCTCTAACACTTCATCCGTGAATAGTGTAGGGAAAGGGTCGTGTAGGCATGCATCATTCAACTTCCTCAAGTCGATGCATATCCTAATCCCTCTTCCTTGTCTCTTGTCCAGTACTACTATCGGGCTTATCCATTCTGATTCCTCAACTGGTTTGATGATGCCGACTTCGTGCATCCGTTCGATCTCATATTTAACTTTCTGTTTATATATGGGGTTCAGTCTATAGGGTCACTGTCTAATAGGTCTCGCTTAAGGTATGAGTAGTATCTTCATATCTCCCAATTCTCCTACTATACCCTTCATCTCTATAAATGTTGTGGGAAAAAGGTTGCTATATTCATGCAACAATTCTGTGATGCTTTCTATTGTTTGCTCATCCTAGTAGTCTCCAATGCTGGCCATTTTGGGTTGTTCAGCTGTCTTGATGTTGAATTTCTTTACCTTGATTGGCATGACAATGACTTCTGATTCTATGGGTGGTCCTTCCACATCTCTTCCACCTTCTACTTCTTCGATATTAATGTCGCATGGGTCATCTTCATCTGGTGCTTCCTCCTATACATGATAACATGACAGTAGCTCCTTGACTATTTGTTTATTCCACTGTTTCTCTTCTGTGATAAATTCTATTTCCGATTCTTCGATGAATATTACTCCTCTGATTCGTTTGAGAGCTTCGTCTATGTTGGGGTTCTCATGCTTGAATGAGAAAGTGATTGTGAAGTTCTGTTGCAATGTCCTCCACGTTGTAGTTCCTTTGCGCAATTCCTGTTATGTGTACCCGTTCGCTAGTATGCCCTCTAAAGTATGTATTAAGTGATGAGGCCATTCCTTTGGTGGTGTCGTTTTCCACAACATTTTGCACTTCGCCAAGTGTTTCGCTGGTGCCTCTTGTCCTTGGTATTGTTGTTGTTTGTTGTATTCCTGTTCTGTGTCGAACCTTATGAGCAGTAGTCGCTTACATTGATACCAATATGTAATGGTCTCTTTATGTGCACCCCACCATCTTGTGGGCGTGGCCTTGAGTGATATGTCAAGTGCTAGCAGTCGCTGGTTTTCTAATACTTCATCTTCGTATTGTGTCAAGAATGTTTTGAAATCATTTAGTCCGTGGAAACTGGGTGGTTTTCTAATTTCTATGCCTACCCATCTTACTACACGATCTATTCTTGCACATCTTCGCGTGGATACTTCGTGTAGTCTCTATTGCCAGTTTTCTAACCTGGTGTCTGAGTCTATTGTGTACGAAGTAATTCTCTGCCAACTGAGTACCCCATCTGCAGTTGGGTTTATGTAATCCTCATCGTGCGCAGTTTTTCTGTACAGCTGGCCGATCTCCTCTAAGTCCAGGAAAGTGGGTTATACGAACCTCTCCCCTTCTGATGGATCTAGTGGTGCTATGACCATGTATTCTCTGGATTCAAATGTCATTTTCTTGGTTTTCAAATTGATTATGGTTTGGTTGTCAAATGCCCAATCTAGACCAAGCAGTGCCGGGTAAGGTGTTGTGTCGTCCATTATTTCAACGACTTCAAAGTTTTCTTTAGTTCTCACTCCATCAAGATCTACTATCACTCCTTTCAGTCTACCTATTGGTAGGACTCTATGCTGGTTTGCTAGTTTTAATTGGACATTTGAGTATCCTAGTGTTGGCTCTCCCATACATTGCCAAGTCTTCTTGGGTAGCACATTTACTTCAGATCCTAGGTCTAGTATACTGTCTCCCATGTTGAAATCTCCAATGTTAGCATTTAGTCTAAATTCCCTACTTGTTCTTCTTCTGGTGTGTAGGTGATTGGAAATTTTTGGTTCTAGTTTTTCTTCCGTCTCGCTGCTACATTTCTCTAGTATGTTTTGAAATGTTTTCACAGATGAAGGATCACTTAATATTTTCACGCATGATTGCAAAAATCCTTTGATTGTACTTAATTGTCCCATGGGCTGCATTCTGTTGGTATGATCCAATGATGGCGACATCTCATATTCTGGGGCTTCCTTGAATGCTTGCATAGCTAAAGTCGGCGTTGTGTCCTCCTTCAAAAATTCTTGTCTGGCTTCCTTAAAAGTCTCCTTTTCTTTTGGTGCATCGAACTGCTTTCTTGGTTCGGTGTTCTTCTTTACCCATTGGTTCTGTGCTGGTTCCTGTCGAACTGCGTCACTTCATGTTTTCGTTCCTCCACAAGTGACTATATTGATGTTTCTTCTGTCATCCCTAGCTTCAGCTAAAATCCACTGGACATTATGGTTGTTCTGGTTCCTCTTTTCTTGAATCTTTACTAGTAGGGTCAGCCATTCCTCTATATTGTGGTCTGATGTGTGACAATACATACAAGTTGCTGGTGGAAGTGGACATTCCCATGCATAATGTTCTGGTTGCTGACAATTGTGACATGTGACTGGTCCTCTACTACATCTGAAACCTCCTCTGGTTCATCCTCCTCCTCAGTATCCTACTTGGTCACCTCTCAATGCGTTATACTGTGGTGCCTGATTATACTGTGTGGTATTGTACTAGGGCTGTGTCGGATTATACTGTGGCTGCACGTTGTTGTATGGTTGTTGCGCAGTATTGTACTGCTGTTGTGCAGTATTTTACTGTTGCTGCACAGTATTGTATGGAGTTGGAGTTTGATTGAATTGTGTCATTGCTTTCCTAGTCATCATTTTAGCTTGTACCATGTATGCATCTGATGTTCTTTCTCGCATCAGCTCCATAGTTTTGCAGTCTTTTTCGTCGTGGCCTACTAACTTACAAAAGGTGCAATATGAATTCTTCGGAACTGTTTGGTATTTTTGCATCATCGTGCAGTGATAAGGGTCGTGATCCGATTTCTTTCATATTTCGAACCATAATCTTCCCTGTGGTAGAGGATTTGGCATACTTGTTTCCATATACTGCGCGAATGTTGGGCATTTGTTCTTGTGGTGTCCTTCCGTCCTGCATGCAGTGCACCAAACAACTTCTCATTTGTCCTTGTTCTTATTCTAGTTCAGTTGAAATGTTATATTCTTCAAATCCTCCTTCAATTCCTCAATGGCTGGGTCCATTTGTTGGTACTTGTTCTCTTCTAGTTGCAAGGTTGTCTGCAGAGCCTCTTCCTAAGTTTGAAATTTCTTTTTTCGTAAGGGATATTTTAAGTGTGGGAGTAGTGAGTTGACAAACATGTGCCGATGCTGTATCTCGGTCATAAGGTATTTTAGTTTTCCCTTTAGTCACTTGAATCTCTGGTCAATCTCCCATACAGACTCTCCTGGTTTCTGTCTTATTTCGATCATCTTGTTCATGTACTGATCCTCTGAGATCGAATTCTGGAACTCATTAATCATTAGCTTCTTAATGTCTGCCAGTGTCCTCATTGTCCCAGGGGCACTGTTTGTGTCTAGATTCATATACCAGTCTAGTGTGCGGTCTCTTAGCGTAATCGCTAGCTGTGTGAGTTTGGTATCTTCACTAGTGATTTGTTTTTCCTCCCAGATATTTTCACAAATGAACAAATGCTTCTCAGGGTCTTCTGTTGCTTCTCCTCAAAATTTTGGTAATCTAATAGTGGGATCGTGTTTTGCCATTCTAAATACAGAACTACTTCCTCCTCCACGTGGTGTAGATACTTGACTAGTGTTGCCTGAACTGACTCCTCCAGTTGTTGCTCCTAGTGTAGATGTACTTCTTGTTGTCGGACTTCCTATGAACTTTGGTTGTCTAAATGATGGTGTTCTCTTTGGTGTATTAGTCACACATGGGTTTATGGGTTCCACACTGACATTAATATGGATAGGATGGCTACCTTCTCCTCTCATTCTTGGGCCTCTCATCTTCCTCTCATACGTTGCGTGCAGGATTTCCTTAATCTGCTCCATAGCCCGGAGATCCTCTACCTCTTCCTCATCACTCGCCAAGCCTTCCCTCACGGCTACAACTCTCTTCTTGGTATTCATCTTATATTGGTAGGGTACTCCGCTACGTGTCGTTCCTAATGACGCCAAGATCCACTTGAGTTGGTCATCATCCATCATGATCGGGTCCAAGGGTTCCTCCTCCTTACCTTTATCCTCACCTCCTTCCATTTATCCTCTCTCTGTTCGCTGTCTGATTCCATTGTCATTACATCTTTTCTATATAGCATTATCTTAATAGAAGTATATAGGGATTGAATGTACCTTCCTCGAGGTCCACATAGAAATTATTTCTCTACTACGCTGTATGACTTCGCTGTGTCAACTGCAAATTTGGTGATGAAACTTGCCACAATACTGTCAAGCCAGCCAAAAGTCTACTGCGCGGGTGAATTTGTTGTTCACCTGTTGTAACTACTCAATCTGTACCTGAGTCCAATCTAACTGTTGGATCCAGTTCATCGCATGGTTATCCTTCAACCTTAGTATCCACTCCTGTAGTAGATGCAGAAAATCACAAGAAAAGACTTCGTGTAAATTAGTAAACACATATTTATCTAGATATTTGTGAGGTGATTCTAGGGTTTCTATTGTCTTTCTGGGCAAACTCTAGCTCTTTGGTTCTCAACCAACCTTCAATTTCTTCTTTTGTGGGGTTCCATGGTCTCAAAATTCCCTTCTAATGGCTCATTGGTCTTCTTATTTCACTCATTCTTTTCTTGTTCAATCTATCTCATCTACCCAGTCCTCTATTGTTCCTTCTAACATGGCAATGGAACCATTTTTTGGTTTAACTGATTTCTTTTACTGTTTGAGTTATTGACCTAGGGTTCACGTCTTTCGAGTTTCCAACAAAGCCTCTAAAACTATCGACCCTCCTGGTAGACTAGAAGGCAACACAATCTATAGAGTGCACTGCACAATCTCACCCGAGATAGCTTTAAATGGGTGGCTGTGAGACTCATGTCTTTACAACCTAGGATTGAGTATGAGATAGGGGGTTATTAATACGATCCATCTACTATGAATCATGGTTGCAATCTAGTAGTACTCACGGGTGTGCGTCTACCCTTCACTATTTATTTCCCGAACAACACAATTGTATTCCATAACAGTGTATTAACTCATTCATTAAGCATGACAATTAACTACCGAAAGAAAATAAAGATATACATGCATTCATCACATTACATAGATATTATCGTGGTTTACCCCCTCTTGGGATACGCCCACAAAGATTTGGCTCTTGGCTCTTTTATTATGGAAGTTATGCATCTCTAACACCGCACGCTTACAATTCCCTCTGATGGGTAAGATCTGTATGAGGCGAACTAGATCTCACCAGGCTCCATAGCCTGCCATCTAATCCTCAGATCTCCCTCCTCTCCTCTATTCTATCTCAACAACTTATAAAATTGGTCCATAACCATATTACATAACACATCAACTCGTATCTAGCCATGATAGATCATTACAAAAGTTGAACTAATACAAAAGCGAATCAACCTCTCTATGATACCTATGTATCTCTATTTATATATATCGGCCTCTTCAACCATTTACAATGTATTACCAAAACCCTAACCCTACCATCGTTAGGTCTTCCTCCCCTACACGTGTGTTGTTCTTCCTCTAGCTGTCATTTTCCTTATGCATGCTTTCTTGCATGTGCGCATGTTGTGTTACCTTCTAGTTGTTACTTCCGTTTCTACACACTTTCTTTCCCACAATCATCCTTCTTTCCACTTCGGCCTGGTGCCAACAATGTGCATGCACATCCTTGAAACCACAACTTAGGTGATTTTATACTTTCAATTGTCAACAAACAATGGTGCATTCTCCCACATCAACTTTGGCATGATCATGAAGAAATCACTAAATCAAAACAAGAAGTGATTGAGGTTCAAACCTATGGATATAGGTGATTATAATGGTAGATCAATTAATTAAGTTTTACCAACAAATTAGAAAATAAAATTGAAGCAGCTCACTATGGTTAAATAATAAAAAATTCCTTTAGTGAGATATAATTAGAAGCCATACTACTAGAAATGGAAATGGAAGAAGGAAGATAACTCACTTGGAACTCGTTGTTGTAGATGATGAATCTCTTTGCACTGAAGTGTAGAGTTGTGATCATAGTCCTCTAATAGTGATCCATGTACAAAATGACTTGTACAATAGATTTTCCTCCCTTACCCTAGTCCTCATCAAAGTCTACATCTGAATAATCTGGTTCAGAATTGACATTGAAAGGATTGGCCATATCAACATCATCATCGTCAAGGTCATTTTTGATAGTATCATCGTCAATATGATCGTTGAGAACATTGTCATCTACATATGGCTCAACTTCTTAGACTTATTTATTTGACGATACATCTAGCTTATGCTCCTGATATGAAACATCTTCTTCTTCAATATCATCTTCTTCTAGTACATTATACTTTACAAGACTTCCTCTTGGATCGAATCTAACAATGTATGAACAACCTGATTTATCTGGAAAATATGAATAAAATACTTGCTCACATTGAATTAGACGATCATACGTTTCTGTACCCATCTCAAAATTCCTTGTACTAACCATGGTAAATCCATTGGCATGCCTAATAAAAGTTTTTTTAGAATCATGTTCATTCATCCATAACCAGTACCATTTGATCTCGAGTAGAACTAACTTGAAGGAATTAAATTCACACTTGATTATATCATTCAACTACCCATAACATCTATTTTTAGATATCGTTGCATGCCTGCCAATTCTAGAGGAAACATTAGTGACTTGAAAGACTGTAGTTATCCCATAATCAAAGGTTTTCTTCTTATAATCCAACTTTTTGATGCAAAATTTATGGTCATTGCACCACATATCCTTGTGGTGTTAAACTGCAATATGCCCCATACGTA
Organism: Picea mariana; assembly: GCA_032191745.1. Lineage (NCBI taxonomy): Eukaryota > Viridiplantae > Streptophyta > Pinopsida > Pinales > Pinaceae > Picea > Picea mariana. The sequence continues at coordinate 4,055 of JASDQU010752986.1, read as the reverse complement.
AAGAATGCATATTTGTAAATGAATAAACATGATATTTAGACTTATTAAAACTTTATAAAAGAAACACACCATGACCTAGATTAATAGAATGGAAAATAGATGAAACATGATGTGGGTGAATGATATGCTTTCCTGTTTATATTTTAAACCATATGCTAAATCAATTTCCCTCTGAGAAAGATTGGTATCTTGATTACAATGAGATTTTTTCAACAAATTAGCCACCTCTTCCCATGATAAACTACCATTACATTGTATATTACATCGATCTATCTATTTTTTCATCCAATCAATATTTTTTGCGATGAATAAATGTATTGCATCCCACTCTCGACCAACTGTATGAAAATAAAAATAAAAATTATTAATTAAAGTAAATATTAAATAACAATTGATCATGGAAGCTAAATAAAACTTAAATAAGATAAATAAAACTTAAATAAGTACAATAAAGAAATAAATCAATATTAATGCAAAGTATTATATATCTATACCGTATAACTACCTTTCACTTTCCTCATTCTAACTTTCCTGACCAAGACCTCCCCTTCAACTTTGTTAATGAAATTGAGATCCCAAATCTGAGGCACCATTATTTTTGCTGCTAAGTTAGGAAGATACTGACTAATATACACCAAGGATTGATATACCATATAACCCTCCACCATATATCCCTTAGGACGTTCTCTCTGTCTAATGAAGGCCTGCAATGACTTCAAGTGCCTCTCCACCATCCACATTGACCTTGTGTGTACAGGTCCACATTTCAATCTCCTCAACTTGGTGTATGAGGTAGTGTTCTTGTGCATTGAAAAATGTCGGAGGTAGATACTTTTACATTTCACACATTAGCCGATGGATTTCTCTCCTCCAATATTTTATATCTTCTTTATGGATTTATTTAGATGACAACCACCTACAATACATGATATAACAAATCAGATCATAGGTTTCAACAACAATGTCGTATATACATTGAAAGTAAAACATATGTCGACAAGTTGAGCAACAATGATTTTGCATATAAATCATTAATACTTACCTCATGTATTTTCCAAGATCACATATAACTTGTTTTACATTGTTGTCAAAGTTGTCAGGTAGAGATAGAGGTAGAACATACTATAACAACAAAGGGATCATTATTTTTTAGGAAAATAAAACCATATTATAATACTAAAAAGTTGTATATTTACCAATATATAAATCTACGTCCAAAATAATTACCTTAATGAAGGTATGCCAATCATGAGTTTTTACCCCACCAAATTCACCCTTCTTTGTTAAGATATTATTTATGTTTGAAGCAAATCCCATGGGAAATTTAATTTTCCGAATGATCTGTTTCACAACATCGATTTCTTTCTCTGTAAATAACCATGGAAGACTATTTCGGTGTACTCCATTGCTATTTGAATAAATCATATTTTGTAGTGCATGACTGGCTTTCTGAATGTCAGTGCAAATTTTGACAAGTTTTTCTTTGTCACTCCTTCAATCTACAATTATCCACAATGTTTCTGTTACATTCTTCCCGATATGCATCATATCAAACAAACGAGCTATTTATAGATGCTCATAGTAGGGAAACCTATTGAATTGTATAGGGTAACTTTTCATTCCTCATGGAAGCCCATTAATTCCTTGATGACATTTATGAAAATTAATTAGTGAGATTACAACAATAATTGCTAGATACAATAAAAAGAAATAGATATAAATTAAAATAGTAATATATTAATATATATGCATACACATATATAGACTAAATGCTTTCCTTGACGATTTAATCTATTATATTCCAAATTCCATAGGTGAGGTGCCATTCTTTGTGGTTTTAGTCCAGTCTCTTCTTTCGAATTGAAAATATGTTTTCTGTAGTTCGATACCTCTGGTTCTTAGGGAGGAAGTGCCTATACTCATCAAATACATCCTTTCCTAGATTTCTTGAATGACGTAATTTCATCCTAGGACCCCAAAATAGACATGCATATTTACCCTTGGTTTGAAGACCTGCAAGATTATACGAATTAATGTCAATATTATTTACATAACGAGAAATCAATATTTAAGAAGCATGCATCATATTTTCATAAAATTACATACTATTAAATTCCATCAGTATGTTACATACCACAAAATGTGTTAGCCCTAGGGCATCATGAATTGTCTATGTAAGTATTCCATGGAATTGAAATTGCCTTTTCCCTATTGGTCTAGATATGTCATACATAGTGATGCCATCCCATAACTTTACTAGCTCGTCGACAAGAGGCTCAATATATACATTCATATATTTGAATTGGTACTTACCTAATTGGGTGAAAGTACACATAATTAATACCTTGTATAAATATAAGTAATTATGCAACGAATAACAAAAATGAAATACAACATTCAAAACAATTTTGTAAGCAAATACCTAGAACACTCATTTCCAAAATTGTGTGCTCCCTCTTTATTGACATCCATGGATGAAGGTTATTGTTTATAAAAAAAATAATCCACACTGAGTAAATAGACCTAATCTCACCAAATGGATTGACACCATCAATTTCCAATGAAATCCTAACATTACACGACTCTTCTTTAAAAATTGGCCATTTTTCTTCGATGTTCCTAAATGCAAAACCATCTACATGAATTCGAAGAACACCATCTTCACTTCTGTGATGTGCATGGTAATCCATAAATTGTGCAATGCTTTGGCACCTAAATAATCATTGCAAACATGGAATTATCAGAATATGACAAAGAACCTTGCGAGGCACCTTTTTTTTACTTGATTGGTTCAATATCTATTGATTTGACATTGAGAGCATTTCATTTTCGATGCGTATTGTTCATAATATATAATATGATCATTCGAACATGTATCAATAACTTGACACTCCATTACAATATCTTTCATATTGGCACACATCTCTTGGTATGTGCAAGGTGAATTATTTGACGGTGGAAATAAAAATTCACTTAACAATCTACATCACAAAACCAAATTAGTTAATGTAAATAATAGTAATAAAAAATATTTCATCCTTAATTTACACATTAATTGACACTAAAAATAGTTAAAAATAAATTCTACCTTTATGTATAATATGTGACAAATTATATTACATACCTTAGGATCTGTGCGAGACAAGTGTTTGACAAACCATTCAATACCTTCAAGTTCAACAACAACATTATAGTAGAGAGAATATTTATTCTCGAGCCTTCATAAAGGGGTTGTTCTACCTTCTCAATAAGAGGTACATCATAAATATCATCGTCATTTTCCTCATCAATAGGAGCAAAGATGTCATGGATCAATCTACTTGTCCCATCATCTGACTCAACACTATTATTGGTGTCATCTTCTTCAATAGGATTGATGTGATCTTCAATATTCATACCATCTTCCACATCTTGTACAATAATATTTCTACTATTACTTGGTAGATATTTATCCGATGACAAACACCTAGAAGGATTTTTATTTACAATTACAAACAATCAATAACATTAAAGTGTATATAACAAAACTTAAAACATATTTTTTTTTATAAATTGAATCAACACAAAGACATATATAATGAATAACTTACCATGGAACGAAATGTATGCCCATATTCACAATGCCCATATTATCAGTTGTTTTCCTTACAACTCTTTTTCTTTTCAAGCCCCTACATTCATAGCAAGGGAAATAACATTTCCCATCAGTACCAACTAGTGCCTCCAATGCAACCCTTAACCTAAAAACTATCCTTCCACTCTCTTCAGGTGTTGGCATTGGGATTTCCTATATTAATTACAACAAAATCCACTGAAGCAATAAAAGTACATTAATATATGAATTGTATACTCTAATTATGGTACAAATATAATTTTTTCATCATAGATTTATTAAAGGTTTATAACAATAATCAACAAATCAAAACCATACATTTTTACCACATAAGTTCCAAAGCTTCACTATAAGCAAGTAATAAAATCAAACAATAAAAGAGAACTACATCAAGACAAATTGTATAATAATTAAATGTAATTGAGTAGACATGTTCATACCT